>CABFOW010004473.1:0-28945 GCA_902141385.1 Timema californicum
TTTAGTGTTATATCTAAACAATTTCTACTCCAGTATCACCTAGGTAAGTGTGCTGGCTATCCCTCCTAATTTAAACCAAAATTCTAAGTGCTCAAATTTGTTTAGTTTTGTAAAAAAAATCTCGGAGTCTAGTTCTAGCAGTTGCCAAAACTCGTCTTGAACTCGAATTTTCACAACACTACTTATATTTGTAGTCACCTGGCAAGCCATAGTTTCCTGCGATTGTATATAAAGCGAAGTCCTCAACAGCCAGTTGCTGGGTCACAGCACTCATCAGACTCACTTGATATAGTCGCCAAACTTGTCCGTCTTCTTGCCAAACGCCACAGGGCTGTACACCCTGAAGAACTGATGGAAGAATGCAGACGCTGACAACCACATCCAGTTGCCGGCATTAAGCGCCCAGTCCGCGTCTAGTAGTAGTTCCTCAAATACCTGTTACATAATGTGCTAAGAATGAGAATTACGTGTTATTACAGATATAACTGAAAGTAGAAACACTGTGTGGTTGTAAGTAATTTGGAATGCTATTAGATTATACTTTTGTAGTTTAAAATGGGGGTGTGGAGTGGGGTGAAACATAATTTGATATGATATATATTACTGATATATTAAGACAAAATTTTAAAAAATGTAAAAGTTAGAGGCCTAGTAAATATGAAAAAGTATATCATGTCAAAATAATTTAAACATAAGTAATCATTATTAAAATATAAACCATTAATGGTAAAAATACAATAAGATTAATTACAATCAGAGCACTCCACTATTACTATAAATAATGCACGATCAATAATCCAAGCAAATGGCGAGACATCGGCCGCTGTTGGGTGGAGGAGAAAAGAGATGTGAGTCACTCTCGGCCAGGAGCATTGTTCAAGGTCCAAAGCAAGAACATGTTATATAGCTCAGCCGTTATGTGGTGGCACTTGAGGGAGAGTGACTGGGGGTATAGAGGGGGATGCACCCTGTTGGAGGGTAAGCTCGCACTCCCTTGTAAACACACGAGGAGCGAGTCACTCTGGACCAGCAGCTTCTCCCAGCACTGGTAAGAGACTAAGCTCGCACTCCCTTGTAAACACACGAGGAGCGAGTCACTCTGGACCTGCAGCTTCTCTCACCACTGGTAAGAGACTGAGCACGCACTCCCTTGTAAACACACGAGGAGCGAGTCACTCTGGGCCAGCAGCTTCTCCCAGCACTGGTAAGAGACTGAGCTCGCACTCCCTTGTAAACACACGAGGACCGAGTAACTCATGGGTCAGCAGCTTCTCCCAGCACTGGTAAGAGACTGAGCTCGCACTCCCTTGTAAACACACGAGGAGCGAGTCACTCTGGACCAGCAGCTTCTCCCAGCACTGGTAAGAGACTGAGCTCGCACTCCCTTGTAAACACACGAGGACCGAGTAACTCTGGACCAGCAGCTTCTCCCAGCACTGGTAAAAGACTGAGCTCGCACTCCCTTGTAAACACACGAGGACCGAGTAACTCTGGGCCAGCAGCTTCTCCCAGCACTGGTAAGAGACTGAGCTCGCACTCCCTTGTAAACACACGAGGACCGAGTAACTCTGGGCCAGCAGCTTCTCCCACCACTGGTAAGAGACTGAGCTCGCACTCCCTTGTAAACACACGAGGACCGAGTAACTCTGGACCAGCAGCTTCTCCCACCACTGGTAAGAGACTGAGCTCGCACTCCCTTGTAAACACACGAGGACCGAGTAACTCTGGACCTGCAGCTTCTCCCACCACTGATAAGAGACTGAAGATCTCTCTGGATGTTCAAGGTCAGGCGCCTCTACATTCCGTCTGAACTAAACGACGCATCTCCAGTGATACAGTAGTTGGACTTACAATCCGCGGGCCAATCTGCAGAGCTCGGTGAGCCAGATGTGGCCCGCCAATTGAATAGCCCTAAATCATTTACATCATCTACCATCACCATTATATATAAAAAAAAACTTTTTGCGGTTAACAATGATAACATATTATTATATTATTGTATTTTATAGGTCTTGATATTATTTATCAGAAATGACAGCTAAAGTTCATGTGACTTGATGTATTAATATGTGAATGTAAATTTAATAGCTTTTCTAGTTATCAGATAAGGATGCTTCTATAAAAAAAAATTGTAGGTGTTGTCAAAAAGAAAGAGACCCTGTAACACCGTGAGACATGTTTTTACAAACTTTTACTAGAAAACCTAATATTAAAATATTTTTAAAGTTCATTGTAGCTTTTTTAAATGTATTTTACACAAGAGAAATAAAATAAATTTGGATCTTTTGAGGAAGTTGACTTACTTGACCTTTTGTATGCGAATTATGGCCACTTATGTTGATTTTAATAAGCGTTAACAGTATTCGAATAATACATATTTTTACTTAACAGCAGAAGGCATCGTGCTTTGCCTTTTTTTTGCCTGAAATCAACATAAAAAAGAGTTCCAATTGCATTTGTGACCAATGTCAAATATATTAGGTAAAAGAATGATAATTTACCATAATTTTTTACAATTATTAAGTAAAAAAAGCATTTCACTTATTGTGTTTTAATACTAAAATACAACTTTTGTCTTGAACGGTGGCCTATATGTGTCTCACCTTCTGACCTTCTTCCCAGGAGATCCACAGGTCCCCTCGAGTAAGGAAGCAGGCCACGGCGTGACGGGCAAGGTGGTGGATCCATCCCTCCTGTCTCAGCTGCGTCATGATTGAGTCAATGAAGGGGTACCCCGTTTGGCCCTGAAACACATCCATCCCCCTTATTGGACTCCTATTACACTTGGATGTGTTTGTATCTTCAAACTCAATACAAGAAGTGCATCAGAAAACATGCTATTCTTAACATTTGAAATCACAAGTGTAATATTTGAAGTATAACTTAACTGATTATCAAAATATATTTAAAAAAGTTGGAAATAATTTGTATCCAACACCTTAGCTCAGTTAGTAACATGTTTGTCTATTGAGTTAAGGGTCCTGGGTTCGATTCCTGGCATGGCTGAATATAATTGGTGAAATTAAGGTTTGCCATTTCAGATTGATAAATTAATGGCCAGGGACTGAATGTTGTGCTTGTTCTAGTATTAAGTTAGATTATAAGGCATATGAAGCTCCGACAGGCCTGGCAAGCCGGTAGTGGAAAATATATGGCTTTCAATAAAAAAAAAGTGACCCAAGACATATACTGGAAACAGTTGTGGATGTAAAGTAAGGTATATAAAACATAAGCAAATTGGATAGAGCTAGTAACATATTTTAATAATATGATCTTATATAGCCATTTTTTCTTTAAAATCTGTGAAATTGATCAAATATATTTAAAATTTTGTTTTTATCTTTTACCTTAAAAAGTGTTAAAATTAGGAGGGATAGTCAGCACACTTACCAGAGTGACGCTGGGGTAGAAATTGATTAGCTAAGGCACTAATAAACACATTTTTTAAATGAGCTTTCACTAACTCAAACAGATTCTTCAGGTCAGAGTGAACTGGTTTACCTGAAGAAGCTGTGAATGCTCATTTTAAAAAATAGTTTAATTATTGTTTTATATTCCTATATTACTAAGATATGCTGGCTAACACTCCTAATTTTAACCATAATGTATCCCAGCGGTCTATTCCAAATAACTTTTATACCTTAAATTGATAAGAAAAATAATCTGATACAGGCAAATTTAATGAAGAGTTTATAGTTTTTGTGTAAAGTCTTTTTATTCTTCTCTTTTTATTGTTTAATAGAGGCAACAATACTGAAATATTCAATTTGTGTGTGTGTTGTTTTTTTTTTAGGGGGGGGGNTTTTTTAGGGGGGGGGAAATGCTTTTACGCACAGTGTGTCGGGCTCGGTTTGAAGATTTGCGGAGTGTTTAGGCTTGACCAAACCCCTACCGACTAAAAGACCTGACCCTCTATTCCTTGCCTCTGTTACTCCCCCACGGAACCACCGTTAAGTATTACTTTGTGGGGGGAGGCATTAGCTGATGTTCTGCTCTTCCTTCTGTGATTTGGCCTCTCCTACTTCCCCGTTCCCACCTAGATGTTGGCGGTGGGATTAGGGGTGTACTAGGCTCTTTCCTTCTGATTCTTTTTTCTTCCTCTCCTGCTCCTCGTGATATAGACCCTTGAGTACGTCCATCGAGAACGTGCTTGTCGCCTCCCACGCTGCCTCTGACGACAGCATCATATCCCCTAAGCTTTCCGGCGTAATTTTTCCCTCTACTGCAGCCTCCAGCTTCTCACGCTGGTTATCATACCGAGGACACATGAAGAACACATGCTCAGCATTCTCCTCTACTCCGCGACAGGTGGGGCACTCCGGAGAATCCTCGTACTTGAACTTGTATAGGTATGCCCGGAAGCACCCGTGTCCCGAGATCATCTGTGTCAAGTAGTAATTGATAGCTCCGTGGCTGTGGTTGTACCACCTATCCACTTTGGGAATCAAACGGTAAGTCCATCTCCCCTTGTGTGTGTGTGTGTGTGTGTGCGTGTGTGTGTGTCAACTTCTACTATAGAAGACAGAAGAAAGGAAAAAGTGATCTTTGTACATTGAATTCTTCCCACATTTTTCCTCTTTCCCTAGGTGGTATTTAATCATTAACTTTACATTTATTAGTTTATTACTCAGTTTTCTTTATTTTTATCGATTTATATTATTATATAATAATGTACTTTCCATACCTCCTTATTAAACATAAACACTTTTACAACTTAAATAAAGTGTGTTAGTTCCCTTTTATATGTTTCTATCCATTTTCCTGTGCCTTCTTCCATACATAGCCAAATGTACCAATACCATTCGGGTCTATATTTATTATTTAACAAGATGATGGTGACTTTGAAACAGAATAGATTACCTTTGTCCAGGCCTCCAGATATTTGGGGTTGGTGTCCCACGGTACCTGACAGCAAACAGGGTTACCCACCATCTTGTCAAAATTAGGGGTCCCGGCGGCGACAACATAGTAGAACTCTCGCCACATCAGCTGGCCAATCAGAGACACGGGTGGCTTGGAGTGAGAGGCATTACCAATTGTCTGAGAACACACCAACAATCTTGTAACATCCTGGCATCATTTTTGCAGGAGATAACACATCTAAGGATATTCAGGGCCGCCACTAATTTTTAAGTTTAAAATTCCCTGTATTTTCCAGTTTTTCCAGATCAAATTTTCATTTTTCCTAAAAACTTAGATTTAAATTTCATTTTTCATTAAAGTGGCTAGGGAAAAGTCATGTAATTGGTGATAATTGCAGAATGATTTTAGCTTGATGGAGAAATAAATGGAGTCATTCTGCAACCCATTATTTCAAAAGTGAGGATAAGACGTGTGTTAGAATGAGTACCCTTAATTCTTTAGTTCGGCCGACACCTTAGCTCTGTCGGTAGCATGTATGTCTACTGAGCTAAGTGTCCCAGATTAAATTCTCGGCATGGCCGAAAAATTTATCATTGATGAAATGTAGGTTTATCCTTTCAGAGTGATGAATTAACATCCGAGGACTGGATGTTGTACCCATCCCAGTCTGAAGTTAGATTATAAAACATATGAAGCTATGACAGGCCTAGCCAGCCAATAGTGGAAAATAGATAGCTTGAATAAAAAAAGTCACAGGTTGTAAACAGTAATGGATGTAAAAAAACAATCTTTAGTTCACTTTTCTTCTATGAAAATGTATTTAAAGCTTGCACATATGTGTGCCAAATTAACAAATATTCCGATATTTTTATTAGTTTTATTTTTCAATGTCCTGCATTTTCCCAGTTTTCTAGATGTTTACCAACATTGATATAATAAAAATTTATAATTGCATCAAATCCACCTACAATTCCTAAAGCTTTGAATCTGAATCCAAATCCTAAAAAAACATGATAAGTCTAAGATGTCAAATTTTCCAAATTGGTGTAATTTTTTAGAAATTACATTATGATTTTAATCAGAATAATTTAAATGTAAAAATAATTCATGAATTTGATAATTTTATTCATTAACTTTAACATGACTTGCTTCAGGGTTTTAATGGTCTAAGGCGTCACTCTTGAAAAAGATTGGACTGCCGATGATTGGTAGATCAGGGGTTTTAATCCTGTTAGCGTGTACTAAGATTGTTTTTTAATGCTTTTTCTTTCTCTCTCTATGTAAATGCAGGTATACTTCCTCTAAATCCAACCTTCTTCATCCCTACATAATAGCATAATTAGTACACACGCGCATATAACCCGAACGAGTAGTGAATGTGGTGACAAAGCAAACAGACCATTTGTTCGAGGATCAAACCTTGGCCTATTGAGTACCAGTGAGCCAAGCGTGATAGCGCTCACCTAATTGTGCCTGTTAGTCAAGATGTCAGCAAGGGGATCCCGTCTGACCTGTTTGAGCTGGTGGTACAAGGTGCGGGTGGAGAGACAGCCAAACTTGAGATAGGGGCTAAGTACTGTCGTGCTGGGCTCTAAACTGTTGGGAGATGTGTTGGGCTTTTCAAACTTGCACACCCACGCCTGGAACAATAAATAACACACCATCATTTATGCTCTCTTCAATCTATGTTGGGAAACATATTGGGTGTTTCAAAATGGAACACTCATAGCTGGAATAATAAAATCTCATCTAAATACTTTTTAAGCTCCTTACAGGATGTTGTGTCATCCAATGAAAAAGCATAATACTTTGTCCAATCAAATTCATTAAAATAAAACAATTTCTGCAAATTCTATAAATACAAGCTATTTAAGGTAAACTAATAGTTTCACTTATCTATAATTTAAATAACATTACTAAATGCCAACTGAGTGACCATGATCAACCTCTAGCCATGCTGTGTTTTATTCTTTTGCTGTAGAAGGGATCTGATGTAACCCGAAAATTATATAATTATGTATTTTGTTTTAATTGTGAACTTTGAGGTCTACAGTTTCCTGGTAAGTTTGTAGGCCCTGCCCTTTTATCCTCCTTTAAATATTTAATTCAATAGAGACGTTTGGCCCCACTTTTCTTTTTTTTGTAAACTAAACAATAATAGTAAATGATATAATTGATTTCAAAAATATTAACAGATAAATAAAATTAATCAAGTGGATGTATCTTAGTTAATCACTACTGTGTGTATTTTACTTTGACACCCCTGCACTCTCACTAGTTTTGGCACCCCTTATATAACCCCCCCCCTACAATTTCCTATCCAGGCTCTGTTATCCGTCTCACCTGCTGGTTCTTTTCCACTACCCCCCGAGCTCTTTGTCCAGGGATAAAAGAAAGAACTGTTTAGTGTTTACTAGAGCATAAGAGCAGGAGTTGGCAAGCGTGGAGTCTGTGTCTACCTGCCTGTCTATGCACTAAACTAGTGAACATATTAACCAGTTTTTAATTTTGTGTAGGACAATACATTTTATATTTAATTTAGAATAAATGTAATAAACATGACCATATACATAAAACTTGTTGTACATTTTACAGTGGAAGATACAATAACTTATCATCATGATTTTTCCAGCCTGTGGCCGGGTCATTTTAGTAAAATGCCCTCACCTTCCTGTATCCTCACATCATTCTCCACCTCTCACTCGCACACTTACTGTTGCATTCTGCTCCCATCTCCTTATTGGTCACCATTATGGTATTTTCCCTACATACTTTAGCTGTATCAATCCCCTCAAGATATAATCCTCATTACATGCCCATAACATGACAGTTTCGCTTCCTCTACTATCTCATGTACTCCCTGTTCCCCTACTCTTCCCCAGATAACTTCATTCCTAATCTTGTTTCTCCTCATGACAGCTAGTATGCTCCTCACAAACTTTATTCCCATGGCCTCCACTTTCTTAGTCTCTCTTACATTCATTGTCCATGTTTCTGCTGTGTATGTTACAATAGGTACAAAGTACGCTCTACACAACACTTCCTTACACTTCAAGGGCACTTCTCTTCTCCATAGCAAGTCTGTTACACACTTATAAAACAATTCCCCTGGTTATATTCTTATTAGATCCTCTCTACTCCTACTCTTTGCCTCAATCACGCTTACAATAGACTGTACACTGTACTTTTCTCAGATCTACCTCAAACTCACCTGTCAACAGGCTGGAAACATAATGTCATGAGGAAGAAAGAAAACAGAAAAATTGTATGATCACCATGAACAGTTTCCAGCCACTGGCCGGGTCTGTTCGCAACATAAGCCTCTCCGCCACTTCCTTTCCTCCTCCACACTCGCTTCAACCACCTGTCCCTCGGTCTTCATCTTGACTTCCTCCCCCCCATACACTTTAATATCCAACATCTTCTCTGATATGTTTTACTCTTCTCTATCCTGTCCTGCACTGGAACCTCTTTAACTATCCCTCTCACACTCACATTTATTCATTCTTGTCACTCCCGTAGTAGTTCTCGGAAGTCTCATTCCACAGGCTTGAATTCTACTTCTATCCTGCTTCTTCATTACTTTTTTTTTTAGCACTGCGTCTTACTACACGTTCGGGTTGTACGCAGTTAGGGATTAAGAATGCTCAATTTAAATAAAATCCATTTGTGTGGAGGGGGAGTGGAAAACGATTTAGTAAAAACAGCCCTCAGTCCCGACCGGAATCAAACCTCGATCTCCCCATCTTCGGCAGTCTAGTTCAACATAAGAGTATTGTGTTAGATCACACGGTCACCAAAGAGGGTCTCCTCCATTACTCACACATCTGCTGGGTGTGAATATATAGGGATATATTTTAGGAAGAGACTCTTTTACCTATTTAAGGTTCATATGGAAGAAGGTAGGCCTACATGAAAGATAGGTAGGAAAAAATAAAAGGAACATATACATAAGAGAAAAAAAGGTTTTCGATAGTGAGTTATTTCATTGACCTTGTTTTTGAGACAATTTCTCATGCGTTGCAGGGCGTGGGTCTCTCCCCCGGGGAACAGGCAAGGTCCCAGCTGGTCCTCTTCTACACCAAGCTCCTCCAGGGTCGGTACAACCAGTGTGTTGTCCCCAGGGGCGCATCTAGAAGGCAGGCAAGCTTGCGGAAGGTCTTTAGGTGTTGCCACAGGACACACTGGAGTCCCCAAGCTGTCTAACACACTCAGCATTTTCTGGTACGTGAGGGGGGGCTTCCCAAGGTTGGCACGGATTACACTGCAATGATATGAAGTTTATTGTTAGATATGGGTTTTTTTAATCTCTCAAATCCTCAAGAATATTTGAGATTCAAGGATTCAAAAGAAATTTAAAGACAAGATATGTTTTTTTAATTTGGAATCAAAATTATAATTTTGGAGTTAATGCTAGTGGTTAAGTTATAGGACAAACCTGGCAACCAGACCCCAAACCCTTAATTTAACACTAATTGTGGAAAAAATAACAGAATATAAGGGGTTAGGAGATCATACCAATATGTAAATGTTTAAACACTTAAATATATCGTGCTTTCTAGGATTCGTGGGTAAAATGAAGACTCAGGTTTGAGAAAATATAATTTATTGTCTAGGGTTCATAGTTAAATTTAAAGTCCTGATAGTCCATCTGCTTATAAAGCTATGTTAGCAGGGGATGAAGCATATTATCGGCACTATCCAAAGAATGCTCTTGTAAAAAAAGAAGAACCAAGTGATGCCAAAGACAATGTATTCCTCGTGTTATTTATAGGGTATCTTGAGGAACATGGGAGGTGTAACGGGAGACTTGGCTGGTTTTCGTTCAAAGGAGGGAATATGGAGAGCATTTATTCCAACAAGTGTGGATATGAAAAACTCGAGAGTTGGCCGTAGAGGTGAGGATTACATAGGACAAATAATTTATCAGCTGCACTGTTGGGCAGTGTTTGAGTTTAGAAATGGCCTGTAGCAAGGAAGTGTGCTCTCAACGCTACTGTTTATTGTAGTGATGGATTAAATTAAGAAAGAATTATTATTATTATGTCTTACTACCCGTTTGGGTTGTATGCACTTACGCTAATGTGTAATGGTAGGCTGATGAAATGAAGAACCTACAATCATGGTGTCTACTCAAATTGACCAATCATTTCCTAAAATTCCCGACTCAAAAGTATGTCCACACACCACTGTCCCCCCACCTCCCCCAGAACCCACTATTTTTATTATCTTTTTTTATGAATGATCATAATTTTTAAGATCTAACTTACTTTTTTATTTGTAATAATGTAGTCTACTAGGAATTAAAAAATTAATTACACAGCTACAAACAAAAGACAGTCTGAATCACATTGTAATTTACTGGTCTAATAACATTAATTATTATATTTCATATTTTGAATAAAACTACTTTTTTTTTTAATTTACCAAATTCCCGACTTATTCCAGTTTTTTCCTGACCACTTCAAATTCCCGGCCAATTCCAGTTTTCCCTGATTTTCCTGGATGGTAGACACCCTGTACAGTTCAACGTGGGGCATTCCAAACATTCACAGGTTGATAATTAAAATAGAAGTGGTAGAGAAGACTGGGGAGGGAAGTTTGCAGATGACCTGATGGCTCAATGAGGAGATAAGATCAGGAGCAGTTTGATGCTTGGGACGAAGCAGGGTGGAGCGCTAGGGGCTGTGGTTTAATAAGGAAGAGAGACCGGTATACGACTGGTGTGAAAGTAGAAGGGGAGCGGTTGATAGAGGAAAGCTTTAAATACCTGGGGAGTGTGATAGAGAAATGTGGAGGAAACAGAGGAGAAATCTGTGAGAAAGGGAGACAAACAGAAACTTCATTAAAAAGTGCGAGAAGTATAATTCGAAGCAGGGGTGTGCTGAGGACATGTAGAGGAGTGATCACCAGGACATACTATGTACCAATATTGATGACATACACAGTGGAAACACGAGTAATGAAGGAGCAGGATGAAAGAAGAATTTAATCCTGGGAAATGAAATATCCGAGAAGGACTATAGGAGTAACAAGAATGGAAAGGATGAGCAATAATAGGGTGGTAGAGTCAGGTGAGGAGAATGGAGAAGATACCAAAGTGGAAGGCAGGAGGCTAAGAGAAAGGCCAAGGGAAAGGTGGTTGAAGAGAGTGCAAAGAAGTGTTGAGGAGAGAGGAGAAGATTGGATCATTATGGAGGAGAGGTGGGGGAAGAAAGGATATGTTGGAGAGGTTTATGTCACAAACAGACCTGGCCACTGGCTGAAAACTGTTCATGATGACGATGATTGTTGGACTCACAGATTAAGGCGTCGGTATCATATTATATGGTGCTGACTAGAATGCCGCCTGTTTTTCCTAAACAATTTCCCACTCTCGCTCCATGAAAATACAGGTGTAATGCCTCTGACATTATATTTGTCTCACCCTCACCCTCACGTACCCCCAATAATATGCTCAAATGAGATACTCTCGGTACTGTAAAAGAAACAGGAATTGTTTTATTCAAAAAATAAATCTACGTGTGAAACAATGCATGAATAGTTCAGGTATCAATTTTATGCAACAGTTGTAACTTATAGTATTTTACTGTAAGTCCTGATAAAATGTTGAGTTATGTTATTGAAAAACAAAACTTTAGAGAAAATATTATAAAAGTTAAGTTTTACTATAAGACTCAATGTTAAGTCTAGGGGTTAGGTTCCAAGCGCCCACCCTCCATCCCCCAAAAAACCTACAAACTATCAAGACATAGCACTTTTCAGGACATGAATAGGATTGGCTCCCCGCTCGTGCTCTCCTCATGTGTCGAAAGAAAGCGTGGAGAGTTGGCTGTTTTAGGTTTGATCTGAATAGTGGCTAAAGTAACCGGAGTACCACGCTGGATTTTGAGGTTCAATCAAAAACCCAAGCATTTCCTCCATTATTTAAACGTGCGTGTTTCTTGTGTGCATTACCTTCATTACACTACGACACAAAAAATGTTTCACGCTGCCCTTTATTTTGACAGCATTTGTACCGATGATGCTAACAGTAGGGGATGTCAGGTCCAAAGCCACAGTAATGTCTATTATTATTATTATTATTAGCACCGCGTCTTACCACCAGTTCGGGTTATACGCACTTACGCTAATGTGTAATGGTAGGGTGATTGTGAGATGAAATGGAGGACCTACAGTTTAACGTGGAATCCGAACCACGGTGGAGACCTGGCATTCCTCACATTCACAAGATGTCTTGTCAGAGGTGAAGGAAGGGTTTGGTTATCAAATAAATCTTTGCCGGGACCGAGGATTGAACCCCGGACCCCAGCATAGAAGTCTGACACCTTACCCCTAGACCACCAGGTCAGCAGTAATGTCTACACCATGCTGATCGGATATGAGACGCTATATAATGTTCATATTCACAGCTTCGCTAATTGATTGTCTGCTTTTCTCTGCGACCGGAGTTTTCAATGAACACGGGGACGTTTGGACGCTAAACTACTGTATAATGAGACAAGCTGTCTATAGACATGTATTAAGGAAAATCAACACAAGTCACACATGAGCATAGAACTTCACTGACAGAAAAACTGCTTACAACAGCATGCTTAACAATGACTGTGAAGGGTTAGGAGAAGGGTGTGTAACAAACGTGACCTGTATGACTCATTGCATAGCACAGCAGATCTTGGTGGTTGGCTAGCCATTCAATCGGCTGAAAAACAATGCTGTAGCCAGTTGAAGACAATGTTAGAGTAAAAAAAGAGTCACATACTATTAACAACATTGTAAACAAACCAGGTTGTAATAATATGCACTATAGCATGACTTAATGTATTAATTCAACTATAATATCTTTTGTATTATTGAGTTGCTTTATTTTATTTTTTAGTTCAAAGTGCAAATGAGTTTTTCCACCACACTCACCTCATCTCCGCAAAATAATTAAGAACTCGCGATACTTATGTATTAGTGTAAATAGCCTGAACAAGAAGATACACATTATGCACAAAAAAGCAATTTATCAAACATGGCTATTATACATTATAACAGTGCTTATGATATCGAAAATCAAAGAAATATATTTTAGTGCTTTTTGGTAAATTCACTATAAAAAGTGAAATCAGCTTGAAAGAGTAGAAAATACAACATATATGGTACAAATTTCCCAAGTTTTTCCATATTTTATCTGACTGTGCCCCCCTATAGCCTCCTGATCTAAGAAACAAAGCTCCTGCCAAGCAGCGATGTTCTCTCCCTGTGTTCACTCAAAGGAACTTCTCTGATATGACCTAACCTTCTCACCTCTCTGGGTTGTAGAGTGTGTGCGAGACCTTCTGGATCACGGACACCCCTGCAGAGCGGGCCAACTTCTCCACAGACGCATCACGCTCGAGAGCGTATGGCTCTGTGTCTGACTCAAACGTCAACTTCCTCACACGCCATTCCAAGAAGACCCGCGGGAACACCTCTTCAGGTTTCCCTCGCAGGACGTACAGCCTGCAGGAAAATAGATATGTTGATACTACTGAGAATTTGTGGTGTCAAGTTGCATAACCTGTGCAGACAAACAGCATGAGGGGAGACGTGACCACCCACTAAGTAATATCGGCATGATGAAGTGGCACCTGCAGATATGTATACTCAGTTTACACTGAAAGGTAGCAGTCTTACCTTGGAGGATTACACTATATGGCCCTATCTTATAAGCTGACACCATAATGGAACCAAGCAAGGTAAGCTTACTACCTTTACAGGTAAACTATATGCAACACCGTTATCCAAAAATATATTTGAGTGGGAAGAGAGCATATGTTTTCCGGGTGACAGTCCCCCTCCGTCCTTGAGTCCCTAAGCCCACTATGGTCATTTTCTCAGGATAACCATCACAGAATAATTCAGAATAGGTCAGACCTCCCCCTCCCCCCCTCCACTCCACCCCTTTCCTCAAAACCTGTCTTAAGAGGGGGGAGGAGTTAGCCGCTCGATATGTAGGGGCCCAGCGTTACGGATTAGGTCCGAGACTTAACCTTAGGAATTGATGAAGAGTTGCCATAAGTTTCCTAGGGACAGCCTCGAGTAGATGTCTGGACCCGCTTGCTATCTCTGACAAAACTTCCAAGTGCACACTAACAATCCTTTAGAGTGTTACAGACAAGGGACCAGACCTTCTCTCGACCGAAACAGATTAAACCACAAGGGCTCAGCTTAGTGCGAGGCTGACCAGTCCAAGGCGGCACCATGCATCTACCTCTACTTACAGTAACATAGCTCAAACAAGTGCACCCAAAGAATCCCATCAGGGGAGGTGGGGATAGCGAATGCGGTCGCGATAAGAGTTAGGCACATCCCATCCCACTGAGCTTTCAGCACCAGTCACATGATAGCCTAACTAGGGGGGAGAAGAGCGATTTTATTTGTGTGGCGGCTCGAAAAGGAAAATATGCTGCCAAAACTTGTATTTGCATTAAATTTTTCTTATAGTCATTTAATGTTTAAAAAACATAATTATGTTTGTAAATACTATGAATTTTACAACACGTTTCCAATAAGCTACTTCTCTAGACATTAGTGAGAAATCTCTTTATTCATTATTATTTATTAATAGTAATTTTGTGGTAGAGGATTTGAACCCCTAAAGCATTCCCCCTTGGTAAAGCATTGGCTTGTGAGCAAACCAAAAACCTGTGTTGGTGTTGAATGGACTTAGGTGGTAATCTTGTAATAGACTGGATTGACGATGACTGGGAGAGTGGTCTTTGAATCCCGGTCGGGATTGCTCCTCCATATTCATTCTAAATTTAACTGAACACTAAATATAATGTTTACTAATTATACACTCATATTGTAAAATACAGAAAAATTTGGGTAACGGGAGTTCAGAACAGAAATACAGCTAACGTAAAGTGGTAGAGATACCCCGACCGGAGATTAAATTGGAGCTGTTACCTGGAGCCTATGCTGTGGAGGTTGTTATCTAGGTCTGTGAGAGCTTGTTGCAGGAACCTCCATCTGTTGGGGCCCACGCGGAGCTTCTTGACGATCCATGGGTCCAAAACGAATACGGGTCTCAGCTCATAATGGATTCCGTCAATCTGAAAATGTTGTCAATATAAGATGTGACCAAGTGTAGTGCGGTATTTGGCTAACTATACAGCCTATTTGGCATAAAGCTTGTCAAATAATTTGATCAAACTTTTAATAAAATCTATCACATACAAATTATTATAAATTACAGTTGGCAACAGTGGTTCACCCAATGTGGAGCAAGCAGGGCATTCCCCCCCGCCTCTTACCACCTCTCTATGCCCCATTTAAGATTGCAAATAAGTTAAATAGAAACCAACACTTGTACAATTAATCGTATATCAATACCAAAGCTACCCGCCTCGGTGGCGTAGTTAGACAACGCGCTTGTCGTGTTGAAGCTCGACTGCTGAGGACGGTGAGATCAAGGTTCGAATCTCGGTCGGGTGAACTGGGTGTGGTTTTTCCTAAATGGTTTACCACTCTCCCTCCACGCAAATGTGGGTTCACTTCCTCTAATTTAACCTTCCCAAGTCCTAATCCATTAGAGTAATTAGTACTTAAAGCGTATAACCCGAACGAGTAGTAAGACGCAGTGCTAAATATTATTATTATTATTATTAATATCAAAGCTTGAGAGTGAATATAAACAAACAGGTTGTAAATTATTGTTTATACGGAGATAACTGTATGGAGAAGACCACATTCCAATTCATTTAAATAAGTTGGAAAATGACAGCTGGACACTCCTTCATATGGACATTTCCATGACTACAATGATTGCATCATGTGTATTGATGTTCATTAAAATTTGCTTTATTTACTATCTTGTGTCGTATACTTTTTTTTTACATCCATCGCTGTTTCCAGAATGTGGTCAGTTTATTATCCAAACCATATATTTTCCACTATCGGCTTACTAGGCCTGCCATAGCTTCATATGCCTTATAATATAACTTGAGGCTAACACAGGCAAAACAACCAGTCCCTCTCCTTTAGTTCATCCTCGTGAAAGGGTGTACACACATTTCACCAATGATAAATGTTTCGGCCATGCCGGGAATAAAACCCAGGATCCTAAGCTCAATAGACAGACACACGACCGACTGAGCTAAGGGTCAGATTGTTGTATACATGAGAGCATATAGGTCCTTCCTAGTAGCAGATGGATGTGGTATCTTATGTCTTGTGATATCAATTATTATTAGTATTATCATTGCATCTTACTACCCGTTCGGGTTATGCGCACTTAGGCTAATGTGTAGTGGTAGGGTGATTGTGAGATGAAATGGAGGACCTACAGTTTAACGTGGGATCCGAACCACGGGGGAGGCCTGGCATTCCCCACATTCACAAGTTGTGATTAATACACGTCTTGTCAGAGGTGAAGGAAGGGTTTGGTGGTGAGATAGATCTGTGCCGGGAACCGAGGATTGAACCCCAGACTCCCAGCACAGAAGTCCGACACTTTACACCTAGACTTCCAGGTTTCCAATACGGTATAAATTAATCATTTATGTCTTGCAATATCGATTAATCACTCATGTGTAGCTGACAATTTCCACACATCCATCAGAGACTTGGCCTTAAAAAAATGCGTGAAAAATGACCCTGAGCATGGGATTTTGAATGCGTAGGCTGAATTTTAAGAACTGTTTACAAATTGATATGTAATTTGTATATGTACACAATCAAAGCACATCTTTAATATTTATATTTTGTGTTTACATGTTTCTGGTTTTTTCATGTATGTATATACTGTGTATGTGTGTTTTATATAGCATATATAATATGTGTGTGTCTATATGTAGCATATTTTGAGTTTATTTTTGTATTAACATAGTCTACTAGGAATTACAAAAATTATAAAATATACCACACAGCTACAAAAAAAAGACAGTCTGAATCACATAGTAATTAACTATTATTATTATTAGCACCGCGTCTTACTACCCGTTCGGGTTATACGCACTTACGCTAATGTGCAATGGTAGGGTGATTGTGAGATGAAATGAAGGACCTAAAGTTTAACGTGGAATCCGAACCACGGTGGGGACCTGGCATTCCTCACATTCACAAGATGTCTTGTCAGAGGTGAAGGAAGGGTTTGGTAATCAGATAAATTTTTGCCGGGACCGAGGATTGAACCCCGGCCGCCAGCCTAGAAGTCTGAAACCTTACCCCTAGACCACCAGGTCACCCTGTAATTAACTGATTTAATGATTATTATATTTTATATTTTGAGTAAAACAACATTTTCTCAGATATTTTTTTTAGTTTACCAAATTCCCGACTTATTCCCGTTTCCCAACCACTTCAAATTTCCGGCTAATTCCAGTTTTCCCTGATTTTCCCGGACAGTAGACACCCTGTCCTCTCACTTGCACACTTTTTGTTATCTGATCCCCTCGCTCTCTTTATTGGTTTCCCTTGTGGGTTTTTTTCTACATAGGTGCATCATCGCTATCATTCTTAGTGTGAATTAATTTTTCCGAATTGACTGCAGCATGCAATCAAAAATAAAACTTATAGCGTCACGTCTTACAACCTGTTTGGGTTATACGCTTAAGTACTAACTTTAATGGGTTAGGAATTTGGAAGGTTAAATTTAGAAGAAGTGAACCCACATTTGTGGGGCGGGAAAGTGGAAAACCGTTTAGGAACAACCACTCCCAGTTCACCTGAGCGATATTAGAACCTCGATCTCTCCGTCCTATACAGTCTAGCTCAACACAAAACTTGCGCATTAGCTAACTACGTCACCGTAGCGGGTATATGAAAATTGTCCCCATAATTTGTAGACACAAATAAAAACAAATACAAATGTGAGGCTATATATAGTTATAATAATGCTCCAACTGAGCACCACTGGTTCATTTGTAAAACTCTTATGCCAAGGTAATATTGAAAAATATAGAACTTAGTGTACTTTAGCTTAAACACAGGGGAACGTTAGTATTTATAATGTAAATATATAAAAGCATGTCAAAACATGTTAACTTAAGTACACAAAAATTATTTTTATGAAATAGTAAATGTTTTGATTAGGCCTGCTATAACCCAAATGAACAAAACCTAATAATACAGAAATTAACATAATTTTTCCTAAAAAATTTTGATCCTGAAAATACCTTCTCTTAATTTATTTTTAACTAACTTTGGCCTATCTACAAATTATTATTTAACAATATTAATGTTGTTAACATTGGAAATTTACTTTTGTTTCTAAATGTATAGATGATAGACAGAATTATTTATCATGATATAACTTTGAAAAGATATTAAAGAATCTTGTCCTCTTTACATACTATTCCCGTAACTTCAATTAATCCTCTAAACCATTTTTGTGGTTACTTTTTAAAATAAATATTTAACTCACTTTCTCAATGGCTGCAAGAAGTGCAGGGTTGTCATGAATTCGCAGACCTTTACGGAACCAGTGAATAGTGGTGCCTTCAGCCATTCTTGATCACCTTTCTCTTAAAATAATTACACAACAATTACTAGGAACCTTATTGTTAGAAGTTGTATCGCTCCTGTGAATAGTATGCCCTATTTTCTTTGTTGGTAAGTAATAGACGATTTAAAATTATTACACTAAGATATATTCTTGATATCAACATTTTCATAGATTACATATACAATTATAAATAATAATATTAGAGTTTAAAAATGTAATTTCTAAAACAATAGAAACTTGTGATTACAAAAATATTGCAAAAATCACAGATCAAGTAATATTTTTTGAACACAGACTATCATTCACAGATCGATTCACACACTAACATAGATAACTCATTAAATGTGACAGACAGCTTATAGAACCCGGCGACCAACAATTTTGGTCGCCTTACGATATATCGACAATCGCTAAAGTCGTAGTCTTCTCGGTGGACGAGTGAAGAATTGTTTAAATGCAAAAGTTTCCTAGGTGATTAGTTGCTTGGTCGTGTGTGATTAATCGCTTGGTTTCGGTCTCCTTGGTGGACGAAGGGCCTTAGTCGTTGCGGCGTACAACTGTGAAGCTGTACGCAGTGCTTTATTTCCATCTGTGTAAGCTTAAGTTTCGCTCTTTTCGCGTTTTTCCTGCAATTTTTCAATTCTGGATGACAAAATGCCATGAACAATGTCAATGAAAACAAAATGGCCAATGTAAATTTTAAATTACCCCAATTTAGAATGTGTGTCACTATTTTGTGGCAGGTTTGATTTCATGTATTCATCAGTCTTTTGCTATAAGAGTTTTCCAGCTCTTTCCGTTGTTAATAACTAAAAATATTATTAATTTAAGGAAAATGTCATCCAGTTAAGAGGAATTGGTGTGAGGTAAGAGAAAAAAATATCACGAGAGTTATCGAAGAAATATAATTAAAAAGACAATAATAAAAGAAGAATAGGCCTATATAAATCGGAAGGGAAATAAATCAGCCGCATGAAAGACAGGAAAGTATTGTAGGAAAGCTAAAAACATAATCTCAAAATTTTATGCCGAGGTTATTGTTATGATTAATTCCATTTATGGACTACAAAGTCACAGCATTATATGAATGTAAAATAGGTATTTGTTATTGATACACATTATTTATATAATTTGTAAGAATAATAATTGTCTGCTTTAAACTATTGTTACAAATGTCGACTTAAATGTTTAGATATGGTCTCAAAAAACCAGGGCCTAAAATAATTCCACCAGGTAGATAAAAGAACATCAGCAAAGCAGCAGCAAAATAACCCGGGTACATCCAACTCAAAGGTAATATGCAAGCAGCAACATTCGTTTAGATATTACATCTTGTGCGATACAAAATTAGCTGACGAATGTGTAGCATTAGCCACAAGTCAGTGATACCCAAGTCAATAACAAACTGACCTACCCAATTGCACGGACACTATCTGCTGTTGGCCCGGATACGTACTCAATCACCCCATCGCTATACACACGTCTGAACACAACAACTGACAACAGAATACTGAGGCCGCACCAATTCAACGTTCAGTTACAAAATTTCCTGACCAAAGATCTTCGGTAGAAAAGAAGATACTTTTCGCCAGTGCCCAGTTTTGTTTCTATTCCAGTCTAGAAGCGTGTAGAATCCCCCCCCCCCCTCTGTTTATGTTCTTTGATTTTCCTCCCCTCGTGTTCTGTGGACTGTGCTATAATCGTATAAAAGACTGATCGTGCGAGTGGAGACGCACTCTTGTACTGGCTTCGATAATCTCTAGGGGAAGCTAAGGCTTCCGAAACTAATAATAATGTAAGCAAAATTCTTTTTCGGCATGTATTGTTTTTATTTCAAAACTCTTTTTGACTTAATTTATTGAACTGATTAGAAAACCGCCCTTGTGAGGGTGTTAGTAGTAATATTTCTTTTGGACTTAAAATGTATCTCAATCATAACGAATTTGAATTTTTGAACTCTAACTAGGAAACATAGCTAGTGTTGTTGTTAATAATAATATTTCTTTTGGACTTAAAATTTATCTCAATCATAATGAACTTGAGTTATTGGACTCTGTCTTGAAAATAGTGCTGTTTATGTTTTATCTCCAATGTTTACTTATGAACTTAGTTTATTGGGTGCCATCAGCGCTAGTATTGAAGTTAGTAATAGCCGCCATAATAACTTGGTTTATTGATGGTAATATTTTGAGCGTTGGCAAAATGTGGATTTCTCTACTTTATAATCAATATGAGAAATCGATAGTTTTATGTCTAGGTAAAACATATTTTCCCTTTTGTCGGGATTAAGAGATGTAAGGGTAATGATATAATTAAGTTTGATTTTTATGTAAGGAACATGAGTATTTCGCAGAGATTTAATTTATAAGTTCTATATGGTTCTTTCTGGCTAACAAATACGCATCCAACTTGTATTTTTGCTAACGTAAATTAGTGATGATGATTACTAAAACATTTAATGCGTTCTTCTAATGAAACCATGCTATTTTGATCACAAAATATTTTATACATTATTTCTCCTCTTTATGGAATTTTTCATATTAATTGTTGTTCATAGTTTTTTTAATATCTAATAAACAACCCATTTGTTGAATCTTTTCTACTTACTCTAATTTATTTTTAAATTATTTATCCTATATATAACGCTATCTAAAGTGTTGTCTGGTAATTGTATTAGGGGAATGTTTATATATTTATATATTGTTGAGATTGACCGTGGGGACGACTGCCGCAATTGCTCCAAATTGCGTGTACTGGGTATTGGTTTCTTGCCCAGTTTTTTATAGTCTTTACTCACTTAGCACACTTTCTTTTTTGTTGACTAATTAATTTATGTTGTATTTGAACCCTATTAGTTAGGTCTTAGGGTTAGAAATAGGGTTCAGATGTAAACGAGCATTTGTTTCTTTACACTGTGTGTCAATGAACCGTACTCGGAGCCTGTGCCCATTATTAACTCAAAGGAAACCTCCCGAAGTATTGTATAAAACACGTTTGAAGAAAAAGAGACCACTATGCAGAAACATATTGTAAACCTTATCTTGATGCAAGACCTAATATAACCAGTACCACACTCTGTTTTCTGAAAAGAATACAGATTGTAAAGTTATTTATGATTTCTTTCGGATATATTTCAAAAATAATTTTAATTGTGCTTTTGGCCGGCCCCAAGTAGATGTACTACTTGTGAAAATTTAAACATTATATAGGCATAAGAAATGTACGTGGAAAAACTCATATGGACATAGTTAGTAGTGAGTGGGTGCGGAAAGAATTTGATTTGAAAGGTTCTCCAATAGGTAAATGTGAAAGAAGCGTCCTAGGTTGACTTGGGAATATTGAGAGGATGAGTGTGAATCGAGTGACAAAACAAATATATGGTGGTAGACTGTGTGGATCAAAAGGAAGTGGTAAGCCATGTAAAACGAGGTTACATCTTTTTGACGAAGGGAGGTTGAAGAAATTATGTGAGTATAGAGGAGTGTGGATAAAGTCGTAGTGTTAGACATCTATAATCCCAGGAATAATTTTTTTGAACAACACGTTCACTCCTTAATACATAAATACAACCTCATTTATTGTTTACAAGTACTCTCATCTAACTAATTATCGTGGCACGCTTTCTTCCACTGCATCACACTTCACACCACTCTATTCAACCGATCCACTCCTCTCACGCCTTTAATTAAATCACATGATTAGTGCGGATGGATTAAGACGTACGAAGTTGTATTTTGAGGTACATGCACACATTTTTGCATACCTATTAAAGAAACGCCATTATTAGGCATGTATTAGTATGTAGCAATTTTAATCAATGCTGTACTTTACAATTATTAATGTATGCAATTTTATTTTAGATTAGCTCATGTTCTTGCATATGCATTACTAAAAGTGATTAGGGTTATAGGGTAAAGTGCACAATACCTAATAAACGTAGAGTAGTTTATAATGTAACGTAGTGATTAAGGGCTAACTAAAATTGATTAATTTTATAAAAAGAAATTGGACTAACCTCAATGTTACACTGGTGTTGTTTTACCTCTCTTATTTTCACTTATACACTATCATTATCTCTGCCTACCCGTTTCGGATTTTCGTTCAGTGTTCGGTATAATTCAGCTAGAGTCGACCCTCAACGCATAGTTTTTAGTGTTTTTTTAAAACTCTTTCCAAACGCTCTTCTCGCTGAGCTTAGAGAGTCGTCATTCTCAACTCTTATTTCATTCACTTCATTAGTTTTGGAAAGAGTCAAGAGTGTTTGTAGTTCATGACTCTTCTGTCGTTTCTCGTTGACTACTATGAAAAAAATCATCTCCGGATGTGTACTATCGTTATCAGATTGCAGCACAGCCTACAATATTAAATTAACTACTTTTATTAACATAAAAATACATAATTATGTGATTTAGACAGTAAGACCAAGCACTTAAATTAAATACTATAAATAATATGAGTAAATATTAATTTTGAAGATTCAAATGGAATAAACTTCGAATAAGCTACACATAAATCCAAATTTGTTCATAAGTTGAAACTTGAAAGTAAAGGGATAGTTTTGCATGCTCGGACCGGGAGTGTGTGTCCTAAAGTTAGCGCTTACTCGTTTGCTCATCAAGGTGTGTCGAAGGGGTGAAGGGATTGGGAGCGAACCAGACATGTGGTAAACGATATGACTAATATGAACGGCTCTCCATTAATTACTCTTTGAATGAGCGATCTTATGTGAGCTAGCTCACGTTGATAAGTTGGTTTGACCCATCACTATCAGTGGGGCATATGAAACACTATAAGTATTTTAAATCTTTTATTGTACATAAAGGTGCCAAACTCTCAAAGCATTTTATTATGTGTGGACTGCAAAAGCACTAGTCACTTTTCCCTATGAATATTATCGTTTAACATAATGCTTTTTAAACCCTTTGTGCACTATTTGTTATTAGTTGTAGGTTATTCATGTGTATAAACTCACTCTATATAAATATAAGTTATTATGCTCCACTCACTATGCATTGATTATTAAAATAATAATAAAAAATAATGATTAAAATAATCTGCACCATCTTCTAACTCACTGTTCCCTAATAACTACGCATTATACATGAATACAAGCCCATCCTATGATTGCTATTTAGAAAAATCTTATATGATAATGTAGAACAGACTATCGTCCGTACGCACTTATGTTTATACACACACATACACTTATGCATAACAAAGTTGATATATAGGATCATTCAAAAGTCTCCATACATATGGCAAATGGTCTTTTTGTATCATTTGTGCTTTTATCTAATGCGGATTATACTCACTTGTTTAACACCGCACTCTCCAAACAACAGTCATGCATTTAGTTTCAGGGGCCCTTTTAAAACGCTGTCAGCATCATAGTCAATGTTGTGGCTTTAAATGTGGATGTTTGTGGATGACCAATTCTTGGTTGGATAGTAACGCTTCCAGTTGTTCGGAACATTTTAATAAGTTTGGCAAGAGGGTAGAACTGTCTGTTGTACTTGATGGGGGCGTATCTTCTTTTGATTTCCCCTGTAACTTTGTGATAGTTTCCTGAACCAGCCAGGATGATGATTTCTAGTTTCACTTCTTTACACAGAGACATTTCAGAACCTCAAATATCAAACTATTTACCTACTAAGTATAGACACTTTTGAATAATTCTGTACATATGTGTGTGTGTCATACATACATAAATGTATGGATTTTATTTTAATACATGCAATAATGTTCTTAAGTTTTTTACAATACTTTAGGGGCTCAATTTCTTGCTCAAATAATTTAGAATGTAATCCATATTGGCTTTCTATAAGATAGCTAGATCCTAATATACAAACCTTGATTATATATATTGTCTGCTACCAACCGTATAAAGAACGTTTTATAACGTGTATTTTTTGCTTACTATGTGAACATATTTCAAAGGCCTTTTTTATCATAAATAATTATAGAAATGGCGGTTTAAGCGTTTTACTTATAAGTGTGCCGAAATGTTAAATGTGGATCTATAATTTTGAAGTATTATCTGTTTGATATTAAGAAATATGTCTAATATCAACTTGGACAAAGATGCTTTCTTCCGACGCATGAAACGACTTTATGCTGGATGGAAGGTTGTTTTTTTTATTATTTTTAAAGCTGGTGTTTAGGTTATTTAATTGCTTTGTCTAAACATCAGAAAATTATTATTACATTAGATTTCATTACGCAACTCACGGCTAGATCCAATATCACTTCAAATAATATGTCTTTAATAGCTGCTAAGCAAGATATAATTACTAGCGAATTGATAATCTATAGAATGAAATTAAATAAATTATCCTTTAAAAGTCGAGAAGATTCTCTCAAACGGTGGAAAGGAGTTTGGAAGTTTCTTGAAACTGGCGTATAGCTATTTAAATAACCCTTTTAAACTACAATATAGTTCACTAGACCCAACAAACCCATCTCACTGGTTTCTAATGTGTTAAAAATTTTTTTTCCAAGGGTCATAGGGCAAATCTAAAATATAAAAAGCACATTTTTTTTCGGGTTTAAAAGTGGCTATTAAATGATAAATATATGATCAAATATTGTAGGGCTAGAAACCATATATAAGCACTTGATGTGTCAATACTACGATTACTGGGTTCTTGTAGGGCCTTCTGGATAGTGTTACTATGTTCTTAAACATTACCTAAAACACTTTGACCTCTGAACTAGCATAAATTCTACCCACATAAACACTCGGAACAACTTCTTTTGACGTTAATGAGTCTGACACCTTAGCTAAGTCAATATGGTAGTGTGCCGGGCTTCTCATCTAAGGTATCTGGTTTTGATTCCAGCCAAGGTAGAAAAACTATAATTAGTAATGAATTAACGGCTTAGTGACATATCTTTTCTATATTTATATAAATAGTTTACTGATATAATCAGTCTGTTCTGAAAGTTAATGTTAAATACCTAAAAAACAAAGGCTGTATCTGAATAATATACTTATGCGACGTTGCGTTGGCTCATGGCGTTGATAGCTGCATTGGAAATCACGTGACCAAGTCACGTCAAGTCCGAATAGTCGCGGACTAGACCAATGCAGTCTTCTCGTGGCGTTGGTAACCATGGATACGAAAGCTACGATCCACGCGGCGTTGGTGCGGTGTTTGACTGGCAATTGTTTTAGTATTATCATTTCGTCTGTTGAGCACCGACTTACACAAATTATTCGGTAGGAAGCAGCACTGTGTGCCCAAGTGTGCTGCCGTTGGAATAGTTTGATGCAGTCTTCACTATGAAAACAGCGAGAAGTGTAAAATTATCAAGACTGCATCAAGTCAAGTGTACTTGACTATTCGGATACAGCCAAAGAATCTAATGGTAGGCCCTATATTACTAGAATAATGTTAAACCACAATGTAATCAGATTAAGTTTTTATGAGTTTAGTGGTACATAGGGTTTACTTAAAAAAACTTTAATGAGCTTTCAAAATACACAGGGCTGCTAAATTTAATAATTATGAAACATAATGTTTGTTATTAATTATAAACTAAATATTTCATGTCTCAAAACACCTTAGAGGTTAAATAAATCTGGGATGGGAGCGTAAGTTGTTTTTCTGCAACATTGTCACAAGCCTATGTGGAGGGAAGTGTTACTCAACATGGCATAGTATTATCTAATCCAAGAACACAATAATCATAATTATAGAGTGAGTTGAATCCACTATTTTACAAATTCGAATCTCAAATTTACCTTCCAATCCTGAATCTAAATCTAAGAAAAAATTATGAACATAATAAAAAATATAGATATAATAGAACAATAGAAAATACAAATAGTTCAATTAAATGTTAACATTATTTCTTATTGGCCTATTACATTATTTAAATAAGTCATACATTCATTTAAAAAATGTTAAATCAGGCACTGGTCTGGGTTAAGTTTCTCCGTTAATCAAAACCGGTTTTGAAACACCAATAAGCGTTATTAGAGCTCCAATAGAACTTACCATTTGCAAAATAATTTTTTTTAAAGGGTTTGAGTCTCAAATCTGAAATTTTCTCATATCCTTAAATCTCTAATATCATTAAGAATTTGAGGGTGCCATCCATAATCATAATATTAATACATCAAATTGCTTTAATAACTTTTATTGTATATGGTTAATGATGCTGTTTAACAGTAATTGCCATTGTAAACAATTATTCCAAAATAAGTAACGCGTGTGCTCTTTTTACTTTATAACCTTAAACGTTGTAGAAAAATAAATGTGCCTACTCACCAAGGTCATTCTTTCATGAACTTCATAACTCAATTTTCCTACACACGGACATATCTGACATAAGAAAACGTTACTTGAGTCCATTCATCAGATGAGGGGTGTTAACTGACTGACATCTGGGTAACAATGTAAAATCAATTAAAAGAAAAACACCATTAAAAACAAATGGTTTGTTGAGAGAGCTCTGACCACCAAAAGTAAACATACGGTCTTGCAGATCATGTGGTTTGAAGCATGAATACATGAAAGTAGATCTGGAAGCTTTTGTTAGCTGTAAGCTACCACCACTCCATTGGTGAATTTATTAGGGGATCCACTTTCATGACTATCCATACCTAATGTCATGTGACCTGATCTATGGCTTTTAATACTATCAATAGGTCTACCTAGGTTACGTGGCTGTCTAGGAGGGTAAGGTGTCAGACTTCTGTGCTGCGGGTCCGGGGTTCAATCCTCGGTCCCGGCACAGATTTATCAGATTGCCAGATCCTTCCTTCACCTCTGACAAGACATCTTGTGAATGTGAGGAATGCCAGGCCTCCATCGTGGTTCGGATTCCACGTTAAACATCTAGGTCCTCCATTTCATCTCACAATCACACTACCATTACACATTAGTGTAAGTGCATATAACCCAAATGGGTAGTAAGACGCGGTGCTAATAATAATAATAATTAGTCTACCTGCTCCGGTTGCTGCATGGTCCAAGGTCTCATATTAGACTGGACTGCTGATGATTGAGATCAGAGTTTGAATCTCTGTTGGGTGTACCTAGGGTGGTTTTCCCTTGAAATGATTTTCCACTCTCTCTCTCTCCCTATCCACAAATGTGGATACAGTTCCTCTAAATTCAACCGTTATCATCCTTAGCTCAGTGTAATTAGTACATATATGTGTATGACCTGATAAAAAAGTAACTCAGTATAGTGCGGGAACCTTACTACCATTTCATTATGTTGCAGGTGAAATTATTTGAACTTGCAGCCGTTTATTACCGTAAATAAACTTTTACACCTTTCAAAGGAAACCAAAACTGCATATTCATCACTATAATGAAAATTGAAATATTTAGAAATAACCTATGCATCTTAATTACAGTCTAATCTTAACAGGAAGGACCTTTTAGATAATACATATGCACATTCTTTTGTGGTTATAATTAACAATATTTTATGATTTCATTAGAGTTAATCTATAGGAATTGATAATATCTATCAAAAGTGACAGTTGCAGGTCATGTGACTTGATACATAAAAACGTGAACATAGATCTAGTATTAAGTTCTCTAGCTGTCATGCTGGGATCACAATCAACTTAACGCTAACTTAAAGTTAATTATACTTAATGGATCTCCTCCTTTTGTGTTTAAATGGAAGCGATCACGATGCAGTTAAATTAATGTTGACTTGCATTTAACTTAACGTAAGAGATGTCCTGTGAGGTCTTTTACTTTAAGTTAACGTTACATGAAGGGTATCAGGTGATCTATCCAGCCAATCATTATGCGAGTGATGTCTGCAGGGCTATTTAGTAATTCATTTGTTGGTTTTATGACCAGTGTTTACTCTGATCAGACATTCAAACAAAATAATGAAACTAAAATAGGAAAGTTAAATTTATCAAAAGAGTTTAGTAGTAGATATTTATTATATTGATTGAAAACTGTATAAATTCACAGAATATCACGGTACAACTATTACAAATCACAGATTATACTCGAGAATGCAGATGTTTGGCTCGAGTTGTTACGTTAAGCTATGTGAATTGTGATCACACATTAGTTTTCTTAAGTTAAGTTAACTTTAAGTGAACATTACGCTAAGTTAAAGTTAAGTTGATTGTAATCTTGGCATCAGATGAGGCTTTTTCTATGAAAATTGGACTGTAGATTGTGTGATTGTTTCAAGGTCAGGTGGAAACTCACAGGATACTTTTTAACACTTTTTATTTTTATATAAATACTATAACAGAGATGTTATTTCCTCCAAAATACTTTAGAAAATATTTATTGTATCTAACTTATATTTAGACTTATCCTTATTTTTAAAATATATATTAAAAAAGTTGTACCACTGAACTATTCAGGGATTGTTCCATAATTTGGGTAATTCTTTTTTCATAGTTTGAGGCAGTATCTGTGATGGACGTGTGGATATCATCAGCTACTATGAGTTATCATTAATATCACAGCCATCGGCGACTATGCTGTTGCTTTGTGCTGCCAATACCTGGTAGTGCCTACAAATACATAACCCGCCTCGGTGGCGTAGTTGGCTAACGCGCTTGTCGTGTTGAAGCTCGACTGCTGAGGACGGGGAGATCGAGGTTCGAACCTC
>CABFOW010004473.1:37664-55835 GCA_902141385.1 Timema californicum
CCAGTGACATCAGTCTAAAGTGAAAACTGTGTTCTTTCTTTCATTGTGAAAGCCATTTTGTGTTCGTTCCCTTTTATTTGTTCCCATCTCTTTTTTCCTGTACCATGTATACCGCAATTTTAAAATTTGAAAGACTCGAATCGGAGCTAAATTTAGGATTAAATCAGTTTTCAACTAATATCACAATGTGAAGAAAATTATACTTTAATGTTTGTACAGAAGAAATATTTTATTTATTTTGACCAAAATATGTTTTGATATTATAAAAACTGCAAAAACACCAACCTTTTATCACATTCTCTACATCCCCACCTCAAGGTCATTTGAACACCAACATTTTACTGTACAATTTTAACAACTGTGTAGTTATAGACTATAAACAATGATTCAATGATTTTAAATCATTACAGTTCATGAATTTTAACGGGTCGTACTTTCTATTTTATTATTTTTGATTATAATGGTTAAGGTAAAGTAATTAATGTACGGGGCTGAAATTTAGTGTAACTGGACATTAATATCAGGTATTAACAGTAAAATATTAACAGTATAATAATAACATTAATAAAATGAGGGGTGTGCCAAGTCCACTTTTTCAATTCGAAGCAAATTCGAATCGAATATATGAAATATTTTCGAATCCGAATCGAAGTTTGAATATTATTTATTTGTTTTAAGCTTAAAATTTTTCACATTTTAATTTAAATTACTTTATGTATTAAAATTACTTGGAAAATATTTTATTGCACAATTGTTTGTAATATTTTGTTTCATTCTGATAACTTAAGCCACTATCTATCACAATATGCAATGCGTTTACTCTAGAAATTTTGTCCATACGATTATTAGTTTGTAATGTACAAAACAGCTAAGAATGGCTGTAATTGAACATAAATTGAGTGTTTTAACTGTCTATATTTTTACTGGCGAAGCTTCGAAGCCAGAGTTTTTTTTTCAAGTGAAGTCAAAACTGATGTTTGTTTGGAAGCCAAGTCGGTGTTTCTAAGCATCACACACCCCTAAATAATATAAATATTTAATATTTTAGGCCTAATATGAATGTCTAGCTAGTTATATACTAAATATCAGCTCCGTACATTAATTACCTTACCTTAACAGTTGTATACACAAAGAATAAAATAGCAAGTTTGATCTCTTATAGTTTGTAAACTGTATTGATTTGAAATCAATGAATCACTTTTTATAATTAGACATTAATTAAAATTGTTCAATGGAATTTTAATTGTCGAACGACCTTAAATATAAATCTTAACTGTGAAATGAATGTGTGATGAGACTCCTGAATGATCAAGTCTTGAAGTAACGACATGTTTTGTCAACAGCTTGATATAAGTGCGGCGATTGCATACATCATGGCACCCAAGGAGGACAGCGAGATCCTGACCACCAAGAAGGCCTGCCTTGTCTCGGTTGATGTTTTTAACAAATACCTCAAAGACCAAATAATGGAGATTATCGACTCTGACAAGGTAGGAGGGTTCGTTCAAACTCTACACACATTATACTAAGAAATGCCTCCATTTTTCTTTTTCTCGATTTTGATTATAAAGTGTAAACCTTGATTTTGTGATTATCAATTCTGATTATCAACATTTACAGTTTTTATCTTTTTCTATGCGTTCAACCTAAAATTTAAAATATAGGCCTATTATATTATTTATTTATCATACATTAATATCATCATCATCCAACATTTCCACTTCTGCAGATTGTTTGACAGAGCCTCTTCCATTCCTGTCAATCTCTCCAAATTACTCCCTCAGCCAAGCGTCTCCAGTTCACTTCTTTAGCCCCCACGTCCTTCCGTGCTTGGTCCATCCATTTTGTCCGTGGTCCTCCAATACCCTTCTCTTGGTTCTGTAAGGCTTTCTTAGGCATTCTGTCCTCCATTCTCATCACATATCCTAACCGCAGTAATCTTTTTCACACAGTAATGTATTAAGAACAATTTGCAAATGTAAATGCTAAAACCACTTGATATGGCCATGCTCAATCTGTGCCAGAACATTAGAACACAAAGCTCATGTTGAGTACATTTACAATTTCTAATTGTTAGTGAAACGTCAACAAAACTAATAATGGTCACATTAAAAATATTCTAATTCTGAATTTTGCCATTTTGTTTATAATCATAGACCTTCATATCCTGAGATTTATATAATATTTATCTCTTTATGGAAAACCTCTTTCTTCTTTTTGAGGTATTTTGTTATATTTGAAAGAATGTACAGGAAAGGTGTGTTTTTCTTTAATTTCATTAGTTCCTTTTACATCTCCTATCTAAGTGTCCTTTCATTCTTTACCATCTTCCTTTTTCTTCTTTTTGTTTTTTCATTTCCTCTTTTAGGAAGTTAGGAAATTTTAGGGAATAAAATTAAAACTAAGGAAAAATCAAGGCATTTATACCTTACTAAAATTTTTTGCAGTCAAACACAAGAAATAAAAGTGAAAGATTTTGTTTTTTGCATATTTAACAAAATGCTCTTCATGAGATGGTTGTGCAATGTTAGTTTTTATACCGCATTTATGAATAAAATTATGGAAATGAAGTATGTAGGAAAAAGACCGCAAGGGAGGCCAATAAAGACATGGCAGGAACAAATAACTGAAAGTGTGCTAGTGAGAGGAGAAGATTGGAAGTAATTAAATGAGTGAGACTGGTAGAAGGATAGAGGGAGGCATTTTCCTAAACGGACCCGGCCACAGGCTGGAAACAGTGATTTACACAAGCACACAAAAATATCTAGAAAATTTTAGGTATACTAGATAAATAGCTTGTAAAAATATTGATCTTATTAGAGGAGCTTCTTGCGCATTAAAATCTTTTTATCAGTATTATTGATGTAAAAATTGTTATTCACCAAGATAAACTAAAAACAGGTTAGGCTTATGAGGGAAAATTAAAAAATGTTTTGTGGGAAAGCCGAGGAAATGTTATATCCATTGTTTATATAGCCGCCTGATGTACAAAAGTATGTACAGTTAATATTTTAATTATTTTTAATTATTTATTATTTTTACAACTCATACACATTTTCATCAGGGGGTCATCGAAGCTCTGATAATATTGATATCAATTCAAATTTTACATAATTCAATTGCTAGAATCAATCCAAATAATAAAAAAAATTCAACAAGGTTTTAGGCCGTTGAAAATCCAACAATGTGCCTAAAATATGTTAGTACTAATTTAATAACAATTCTTGTAATTTAAAGTAAATGATTATTAATTTTCACCATACTGACCAGAGAAGAAGCCATCTTTTTGTTTTATCAAAAGAGCCTTTCTAAAACTTTTGGATACCCTATAATACATAACAAATGTGTTGACTTCGAGGACTGAAGATATATGTTGAAATAGTTGATAATCACCACAACAAAGTGTGCTCTTTACCACTTAAATTTTACAAGCTGAACTATAGTTGAAGAACTTAAGTTACATTTATACATAACTTATAGTACTAGCTTTCATAACTAATTTAATGCTTTTTTTATAATATGTAACTCTTTTTACCAAACATAATTTAAGCATTTTTAACCAGGATATTATTCAGTTTGATAATTATTCGAAATTTACAAATATTAGTTGCTTTGATTCGAGATTTGATTCAAACTAAAAAGAACTAACTTCGTAGCTGTCCAGTTTTCACACCTACCAAATATATTTCTGATTGGCTGTCTATATAATTAAATAAAATGTACAACAGGGTTCTGTACTGCGCCGCCAGGTCTAACGACACTCAAGTTTATTGCCCATGGTTAAGATACACAACTGTTAACCTAACAGGGCTAGCAACCTTTTTCGGCCCTGATAAACTTAAGATGGACTTTTAATTACTATGTAGTTTTCTTATGCAATCAAATGAAAGCTGCCACAAGATCGACCTGTTGCCGAGCTCTGGGGTAGACGATATATACATTTTCATCTTGTGATACTTCTAGAAAGTGAAGCACATCAAGTTGGCGGAAGGTGTCGAGAGTGCCATCACTGACAAGAAGTATGTGTCGGGCGTCGACACGAGCCAGGTGGACATGTGCTATCCAGCTATCATCCAGAGTGGCGGACACTACAACCTCAAGTTCAGCGTGGTCAGCGACAAGAACGTGCTGCACTTTGGCTCCATAGTGTGTTCCTTAGGGGCCCGATACAAGTCGTACTGCTCTAACATTGTGCGCACACTGCTTGTCAATCCAACTGACGAGATACAGGTAAGTCTCTTAAACACTTTAAATTCCCCTTCAAAATAACAATTGGGACCCAAGTTCAAAAAATGGTACCCAACAATTTATACACCAAAATTAGGTTACTACAGTAGCCCCATGACTTCTTTGGTGCTGACTGACAGCTCACAGCTGAGAGCTGCTGTCTTTAAAAAGTTACAAGACCAAATTATGTATCCCTACACCGAACCATATGATCTGCAAAAACATGTGTTTAGCAACTGTCAGAAGTCAGCTGTGAGCTGTCAGTCAGCACCAAATAAACCATGGGGCTACTTTAGTATAGTATGGTTAGCACACAGTGATGTTTAATTTTATTCACATACAGTAAATAAACGACTCCATTATCAATCAAAGTAGTGCTACTGTATTCTGGACTTGTTCCAAAATGAGTACTGTATTTACTATTCATATCTCCACTCCATTCGCAAAATAAACTTTTCTTACATTGTTAACTTTACTAGTTCACAGTTTCAAATGAAAACATTTTCATTGTGGCCGGATTATTTTCCTTAAGGTTTTTTATTTTGTTGGTCAGAACGTTGTTGTACGTAACAACAAATCTATGAGTCAAATTTGCACATGATAACCAAACTGCCTCCTCACATGTCTTTTGTCAAGTCATATGATAGATCCTCCCCATTCTTGGCCTTATTCAACAGAGTGATTACCAATGCCTGATGTTTGATACTTCCCGAAATTATAGACTATCCTCTTTTTATGTGGTTCGGATTTGATGTGATATCTCTAATTATAACTCATAATAATTTATAAAGTTATCTTTTTTATTCATAATTTTGCTGTATAACATGAGATTTTTAAAACTCTTTTATTTGCAATGAAAGTTTTTAATTACTCTAAAAATATCAAAATTATGTCGGCCATATTTAATATACTAACCAAAATTTTACTAACTATTCCAATTCAAAATTACTCGTATTTGATTCCAAAGTATTCATAATTAAAAAAACCCCACTTGAACAACCCTCCGTAGTGATTTGACATAATTATGTAACAATAACTGTTTGTTTCAGGCCAACTACACCTTCTTGGTGAACTTGGAGGAAGAGTTGTTAAAAACTCTTCAGGCTGGAACTAAACTTTGCGACGTATACGAAGCAGGAGTGAATTACGTCAAGAAAGAAAAACCTGATATAGTGGACAAGCTCACCAAAAACTTTGGGTACATAAACTTAATCTATTACATACATTACTTACTATGTAAACAAAGGAAAAATGACGCCAATGGCTATATTAATTAACCTCAAAGTTCACAACTAAAACACCTAATTATGTAATTTTTGGGGTACATCAGTCCCTTTCTTCAACAGAAGAGAGCAAAAGAGAGTAAAACAATCTTTGTTTCTTCTGCTGAAGATGGGAACTGATGGGTACAAGGATGGCACCATTGTATGCCAATCTGTGCATGTGCAAACTGGAAAAACATTTCTTAACCACCAAATCAACAAACCACTTTGCTGGCTTTGCTTCATCAATAACATATTCATGGTGTGGACAGCTGGCCAAGACAATCTAACCCTATTTTTAAACAACCTAAATTCCTTTTCGGTTCTGAAGTTCACCTCATATCAATCCCACGACCAGGCAACATTTCTTGATGTGGACATTAAACTGTCAGATGGCCACTTCAAAACTTACGGTACATCTTAAACCCACTAATAGACAACAATATCTGCATTTTAATAGCTGCCACCCATTCAACATTAAAAGATCTATCCCATACAGTCTTGCCATATGGGCTCACCGCATCTCCTCCGATCCAGAAAGTCTTCCAAACCACCTTGAAAACCTCCCAGAAACCTTTACAGAGTGAGGATACCTTAAACCTCTCATTAATAACCTACTTCGACTAGCTGAAACTCCACAATAACCCAAACCTGAAAAACCAGATACTATACCTCTAGTGACTAAGTACTACCCAGGCCTACAAAAGATAAACAAAATATTAGCGTCAGGTTTTCACATATGGGAAGCATCCAGCTGTACCAACAATATTCTCAAAAAACCACCAGTCTTTGTGCATAAACAGCCTCCATCACTTAGAAATCTTCTGGTTCACCTTAAACTCGAAATTAAAAACGACACAAACTTCATTCAACCACAACAAGGTTCTCAACCTTGTAACAAAACAGCTTGCAAAACCTGCCAAATACATCATCCAGCAGCCACTTTCTCTAGCAACATCACCAACTCCATCCATACCATCAAAGGCAATCACACATGTGAGTCCAGTAACCTGATTTACCAACTAGATTGTCAAAAATGTACTGCACAATATGTTGGCCTCACCACTGATACTTTTCGTAAACGAATGAATGGACACCGCCATGACACACAAATTAAGGATCCAGAAAAACCCGTTTCAGCACACACCTCCACTCGTAACCTCAACTTTGAGGACTGCTACATTGTAAAGGTGTTAAAATCATTTAAAAAGACACAATGTAATGTGTCTCAGTTAAGAAGATGGGAACTGGCACATCAATGGATCAGAAAGTCTAGAAAACCACCCAACCTAAATATTCGCTAATTTCAACCCAGAGACTACACCAGCAGTACCTACCATCCATAAAGTAATAGAGAATCATTCAATGAATTTCAACTCCACCAGAGAAGTTTTCATCCTTACCAATCAAGTTGGCATCACTGAAGACAAAATCGTGTTTAGTCTAATTACTACTACTTCCTGAGGAAGATGCTATAATAGCATCGAAATATTGATGTGTGTGTAAATATGTGTTAGTGTTTTTACTATTTATTTGTGCTCTACCATTTTCCTAATATCCTATCATATAAAATATAAAAAAAAGTTTGAATTTTCTTATATTACAGTACATTCAGACTGTTGGTTGAAAAAAAAATGCGCCTTGTTTTATGACCAATACACTATTATTTATTAGGCATCTAATTTACCTGACAAGAATTGTGATTAAAAATATACTAACCTATTTTAGGCACATCGAAGAATTTTCAATGGCCTGGAAAACATAAATATATCTTTTTTTTCTGTTTGGTTTGATTTGATTTATTAAATCAAATAATATATAACTTTAAATTGATATTGATATATTATTGAAGCTTCGCAGACCCCTATATATAAGTTTTTAAAATGATCACATATTGGAATTTATCAAAGATACAAAATGATATAACTATAAGGAAAACCTCTTTTCGCTTTATGAGGTAATTGTATTATATTTGGAAGAAGGTATAGGAAAGGTGGATAGAAACACATAAAAGGGGGACTTACCATTTTCCTTTTTCTCTTCTTTTGTGTTTTTTTTGTTTTCTCTTTTAGGAAGTTGCGTTGCGCGTTTCACCCTCCTCCCTGATGAGTTCCGATAGAATGAAACCTAGGTCGGGGGATTGGGCGGTGACGATCAATTTTCTTTAAGAGACATCCATTACCTCTTTGTCCATTGGCAGCAGTGTAAAGTGTTAACTGTGTTCTTCTTTTCATCGTATAGGCCATATTGTGTTCGTCCCCCTTTTATATGTTTCAATCCACCTTTCCTATACCTTCTTCCAAATATAATTCAAAGATACAAAAGTTATTGCGAGTGTCAAATTTGAAGCGAAGCAGGTTTTACCTGTGACTTAGACATTTCAGAGCCTCACACACATCACTTAGCAACATTATGATTCAGTTTTATTTTGGTCTAGGTTGTATGCTTGTTAATAAGAACCTTTCACTTGCTATTTCTTGAACATTGGTTGGTTTCTGGCATTGTTAAAGGTTTGCGATGGGTATTGAGTTCCGCGAGAGCTCCCTGGTGATTGGTCCCAAGACAACAGCTGTGGCGAGGAAAGGGATGGTGTTCAACGTGAACGTCGGCCTGTCCGGTCTTGTCAACAAGGACTCACAGGACAAGGAGGGGAAGGTGTATGCGCTCTTTGTGGGAGACACGGCCATGGTGAACGATGTATGCTACTCTGTAAACAATTTGGAGGCATTGCTCCCAATTATTGCATGAAAACCTTCATCATTGGGCACACATGTCACTCTCGCAATAGACTGGACTGTCGATGAAGGGGAGACCGGGTTACAAAGTCAAATAAACTTAGGGTGTTTTTTTCATTCTTCTTCTACTCAAATGTATATTCATTTACTCCTAATTTTATACCCTTCATCCCCACTCTCATGTTGGACTAGATTGCCGAAGACGAGGAGATTGGGGTTCAATCCTGGTGGGGTGCTTGGAGGGTGACGTTTCATAAATGTTTTTCCACACAAATGTGGGTGCACTTCCTTTCAATCAAAAACCTTCCTAATCTTTAAACAATTAGTGTAATTAGAACATAGGTGTATAACCCGAACTGGTAGTGAGATACAGTTATAAAAAAACATATAATTAAGACCTGTTTCAGTGGAGTCACTCTCACGAGAGACTGGTTTGCTGATAACTGGTAGATAGGATGTATTGAGGGTGGCTTTTCCTAGATGGTTTCCCATTCTCCTTCCACACAAATGCAGGTAGATTACCTTTAAATGCTTCCTTCCTCATCTCTTCTTCATTAAAATGATGGCCATATATATGAGTGTCATATAACTTGAAAAGGTAATGAGAGACACAAAGAACAACACTACATCACCATACAAGTCGAGTGACCTTTCAAAGCAGGAAACCACTCTGTCAATTTGGGTCCAGCGACCAGTGTCTGGGGAACGGATATCCTTCTCAGGCTCCTTTAGCTCTTTATGGCTGTGTAAGACCTATTGGAAAATTAGCAAGCACATGAACTAAGACATCAATCTGGTATCTTAATCTGTTACTATGTTGACCAAACAGAGTTTGAATACTGACAATGCATACCAAGGTCTGATTTTTCTTGTTAATTGGGTTCTCACTCTTTTACACAAATACAGATAGAGAGATATCTTCTAGATTTTACATGCTTCATCATATCCCATTTAGTGTAATTTTGCAAATAGCCTGGCTGGGTACACTAATATGTAGTGACACACACACACACACACACACACAATTTTTTTGTTTTTTACAAATTCCCTTGTCTTTTAGAATCCATTAATGTTACAAACCTCTGCTTTTATCAAAAGATTTTAAATAACTAAGGGTGTGCGAAGTTCACTTTTTCAATTCAAAGCAAATTCAAATCCAAGATATGAAATATTCTCAAATCCGAATCGAAGGTTGAATATTTTTTGTTAGTTGTTTTAGGCTTGAAAAAATATTGTATTGTGATTATTCATATAACTTTTTGCACTAAAATTACTTGGAAAATGTTTTATTGCACAATTGTTTGTAATATTTGGTTTCAATCTGATAAATCAAGCTATTACCACAACATGCAATTTAATTATTCATGATTTTTGCCATCTGAATATTAATTGGTTTGTACAAAACAGCTCAAAATGGCGGTGATTAAACACAAATGGAGTATTTTAGCTGTCAATATTTTTGTTAACGAGGCTTCGAAGCCAGACTTTTTTTCAAAGCAAAGTCGAAGCTGGTGTTTGTTTTGAAGCCAAGTCGAAGTTTCAACCCTTCGCATACCCCTATAAATAACAATTCAAATTTCACAGCAATTTAGATTACCTACATATTAGGCTATTTGATTTAGTTGGATCATATTTGATTGAGATTCTTTTTTTCTTTCAAAAAACAGGGCCAAACTGCCACAATTCTAACACCTTCCAAGAAGAAGATAAAAAATGTGGGGATCTTCCTGAAAGATGACGAAGATGAGGAAGAAGAGGAGGAAAAGAAGGAGAAGAAGGAACCAGAGATTCTGGGCCGAGGGAAGAGAACAACAGTGCTTGAATCTAAACTCAGAGTAAGTACTTGTGTCAAGGGTTGCTTGAATCTAAACTCAGAGTAAGTACTGGTGTCAAGGGTCGCTTGAATCTAAACTCAGAGTAAGTACTTGTGTCAAGGGTCGCCTGAATCTAAACTCAGAGTAAGTACTTGTGTCAAGGGTTGCTTGAATCTAAACTCAGAGTAAGTACTGGTGTCAAGGGTCGCATGAAACTAAACTCAGAGTAAGTACTTGTGTCAAGGGTCGCATGAAACTAAACTCAGAGTAAGTACTTGTGTCAAGGGTCGCTTGAAACTAAACTCAGAGTAAGTACTTGTGTCAAGGGTCACTTGAATCTAAACTAAGCATATATACTTATCTCAAGGCATTCTTTAATCACAACTCAAGTTAAGTACTTATAATAAGGAGTTGTTTAATATAAATTCAGAATAAGTGTTTATCTTGAGGACTTACTTAATCTAAACAAAAATTAAGTACTTATATCAAAATTTATGAAACTCTTTTTGCATTTTTCAGGGTAAAAATATTTTCATGAGACCAGTATATTTTGAAAATATAATTGTACCCCAGAGAAGGTTATTTAAAGTGAGTAGTGCTGGGCCCTTAAATTAATCCTCAAACTTTGAAATATTCTGAAATAATGCTTTTAATTTTACAAAATTTGAATCAGATTTATTCATAGATATTATGATACGGTACTAGTAGTTCTACTTATAATAATAGTATGAAATTATTAAAAACCAAACTCAAGTTCATTTATTTACCACTTGACTGAATGTGTATTCACATCATAACAAAATGTTATCTTTTGGTTGGTTGTTCTGAAACCTTAGTTCAGTCAGTAGCGTGTCTGCTTACTGAGATAAGAGTCCTGGTTTAGATTCTCGGAGTGGCCGAAAAATTTATCATGGGTGAAAAGTGGGTTTACCCTTTCACATTGATGAATTCATGTCTGGGGACTGGATGTTGTGTCTCTTCCTGTCTTAAATTAGATTATAAGCCATATGAAGCTACGACAGGCCTAACAAGCCGGTAGTGGAATATATATTGCTTGAATAAAAAACTGACCCAGGCCACAGACTGGAAACAGTAATGGATGTAAATAACCCTATCTATATGCCACTTAATTTTGATTAGAATTTTCTACTATGTTTAGCCAACAATTATTTTTATTTACGAATTTTTAATACTGAAATTCGTTTTTTTACTTACTAAATCCAATTTCTTACCAAAAATCAAGATTTCTAATGAAGTGATGATGATGATTAATAAGTCTTTTGAAGGGGGGTCTGAAGACAAATTAGGAAAAGGGATGTGAGGGCATATTGGGCACTTCATGAAGGGGATCTGTAATTGTAAAAAGTTGAAGGACCCATGGTCCAAGACGTTATTCTCACACTAGAATGGATTACCAATGAAGGAGGGAATGGGGTTGGAAACTCGATTGGGTGTATGGCACAGGGTATTTATCAAAGGATTCCCACTCTCCCTCTGTGCAAATGTGTGCACATTTCCTCCTTATACCTTGTTAGTATAAATGTGTGGAAAGTTCAAAACAGGAAGTAAGACCTGCTCAAAAAAGAGTTAAAAATCTTATTGTGAACAATATCAGAAATTAACAAACGAATTATTCATCAATGTGGGAAAGTTAGTATAGTTGTCTTGTTTTCTAAGACTAATTCAAGATTTGAAGGCTAGAATCTGAGAAAAAGTGGATTAGAACTGCCTCTAATAAGATTATCATCATCTTCCACTATAGACTAAATATATACCTATCCAAAAACTACTATACTTATAATAAATTTTACTTTTCTAGCATTGGTGGGTACTCGGCTTAAAACGTTAAGCTTCTCTTAGTTGCTAGTAGTGGGGGAAAGTCCAAATATAAATGGAAACCAGGTGTAATGAGGGTGGTTTTATTCAAATTATTTTTTATTCCTCCTCCACACAAATGGTGGCACATTTTCTTTTAAATCCTACCTCCTGACCTAGTGTAGTTAAATGCAGACAACTTGTATGATAAGACACTGCAAAAATCTATATGTGAATTCCAATATTTTAATGCATTCACGCCTGCAGATAAAAGCTGCTTACAAATATATTTTCTCTCTACTTAATATATGTTCAGTGCACATAAAATATTTCAAATAAATAAAATAAATATATTTAATATGCGGTTAGGTGTATAAAAAAAGATAAGAATTGTAAATGTGAAGGAATAGGAAACAAGAATTGAAAAATTGTCATTAAAATTTAAGAAAAACTGGAATTGAAATATCTTTAAAAAATACATATTTTTTCACATTAATCTCGTCGCATTAGCAAACTTTTTTTCTGTCATTTTGAACATTCTTCAGAAGAGAAGAGTAAAGATTTTTTTCTGTGTCAGTCTGAACATTCCTCGGAAGAGAAGCGTAAAGAGCACCAAAAGGAACTCGCCCACCAACTGAACGAAGCGGCGAAAGCCCGCCTGGCCCAGCAGTCTGGTGGCAAGGAACAGGAGAAGGTGCGCAAGTCGACCGTGTCTTACAAGAACCACAACCAGATGCCTCGTGAAGCTGAAGTCAAAGAGTTGAAGATATATGTTGGTGAGTTATATCCAGCAGGTAGATATTAGCGCGTTGTTTCGGCGTTGGCTGTGAATGTCACGTTCAAATAGATTTCAAATCTATACCGAGCATTTAGAAGTGTGCAAAGTACATATCTAGATTAGAAGCGGGCCTGAGTTGAATTAAATTAATTATTCTCGAAGCTGAATTGAACTTTGAAGATATTGGTTAATAACTCTATGATTGAAAAAAATATGAAATTGCGATTATTTATATAACTTTATGTACTTAAGTAACTTAGAAAGGGTTTTTATTCCACATCATAATGTCAGGTTGTATTATAGTATTATATTAGAGACCATTTATTTTTCATGTAGAATACCTCAAAACTTAAGGGCTGTATTTGATTCGGACCAATACGATAATTTGTTTTGTATACAACTACTCCAAATGGCAATAATTACAGAACATTTAGCTGTCAATATTTTTCTTGACAAAACTTTATTTAAAATCTCACCTTTCTCTAGTTCTTAAATCACAACTCAATTTTGAAGATGCGATTCAAATAATTTGATTTCTAAATGTGTGCAAAGCTTCAAAAAGCCAATTCAAAAGCTTACAACTATTCATTTTTACATAATTTTTTTTTTGTATTCTGGAAAATTGTTTTAAAGCAAATAAAAAACTTTGACAAATATCTTTACCTCTGATTCACTTCATTGTTTTGATCAAATTTTTTATATGTAACATTTATAGATTTAAACTTGTCTTAGTTAAAAGCTTCATTTTTCTTTTGGCTCCTTACAACGACCAACCGTACAGTGTCATTTTACCCAGGACTTAAAAGATGTAAACAATATTTCCTTTTTTTACTTTCCTATAGTTTAAAAAAATAGTAATGTTTGGGGAAAACTTCTTTTTGCTTTATGAGGCAAGTATTTGTTTGGAAGAAGGTACATGAAAGGTGGATAAAAACATATAAAAGGAACAAACTTAAGAAGAACACAGTTTACATTTTACATTGCTGCCACTGGATAAAGAGGCTGCTGCCTCTTGAAGAATATTGATCATTACCGCCCAATTCCCTGACCCAAGTTTCATTCTATTGAAACCCATCAGGAGGGAGTTTGAAATCTGTAAGCCACTTCCCAAATGAAGGAACAAAAAACTCAAAATGAAGAGAAATGGAATGTGTAAATAATTATAGGACACTTGAGGGGGGTGTGAAGTCAATTTTTTTTTCAATTTGAAGCAAGTTTGAAACAAATATATGAAATATTACGGGTATTCAAGCCTGGTTTTTTTCATTCAAGTTGAACTCGAGTCGGGGTATTTCTAAAAGCTCCCGAGTTCGATTAGAGTTAGAATATATTCATAATTTTAAAATGTTAAAGAGTATACATTTGTTTATTTTAAATGTAAATAGGTGTCACATCTTTAAAATTTAAGATTTAAAAAATATACTAAATCACCTGTTCTTAAAATATGAATGACACTCATTTTTATAAATATAAATACTTTTAGAAAAAAAAGTTAATTAACGGAAATATTGGTTTTTAAATTAGAAATAACACTTAAAAAAACAATTTAAAAGTAAGGAACAATACTAAAAAAATTATAGGGCCTAATAGAAAAAATAATTAAAATTGTTTTAACACTCATTTCTTTAAGGATATTAAAATTACACTAACAATTATAATAAAAAAAGTAGTAAAATGAATAATTACATGATGGCCTGGAAATATGTAATAAGATAGTGTAGAAACACTGCACAGTAACATAAGGTAAGTGATAGTGAAGGAAGTCTGTAGTGTCTGGTTGTTAATTTTGTCTTAAAATTAGTTGGGCTAAACCATTATTAGTAAGCATCATAATAACTCTAAAAGTCACATTAATATTTAAAAAAGATAATCTCAACTTAAAAAAAAAAAAAATTATAATTATACTCGCCTCGGTGGCGTAGTTGGCTAACGCGCTTGTCGTGTTGAGCTCGACTGCAGAGGACGGGGAGGTCGAGGTTCGAATCTCGGTCGAGTGAACTGAGGGTGGTTTTTCCTAAATGGTTTTCCACTCTCCTTCCACGCAAATGCGGGTTCACTTCCTCTAAGTCAACCTTCCCAATTCCTAATCCATTATAGTAATTAGTACTTAAAGCGTATAACCCGAACGGGTAGTAAGAGGCGGTGATAGATAATAATATTATTAATTATAATTATAAAGCATTTAGCCTACATTTTCCATTTTAATGATAGCTTGTCATATTAATAATATGTTATTTCAGACAGAAAATATGAAACAGTCATCCTGCCAGTGTTTGGTATCTCGGTACCGTTCCACATAGCCACCATAAAGAACATTTCGCAGTCGGTGGAGGGCGACTACACTTACCTTCGGGTCAACTTTTTCCATCCCGGCGCCACCATGGGCCGCAATGAGGGGGGAACGTACCCTAATCCCGATGCCACTTTCCTCAAAGAAGTGTAAGTTGGTTGGTAGCGTTGAGCTGGATACATATATTCTTATTTTATTTTAAATAATTCCTTTGGTTCACTGTTGAGCTGCAATATTCATAATTTAAACAAAATTTATGGTAACCATGTCCCACTAATTGGATAGGGACAATTTAAAAAAACATACCTTATTGATTCGGAAATAGTCCACACTCGTCCCTAATAACAACATTTATAACACCCTAGTATGGCCTATAATCTCATCCTTGGATATGTAACAGATGTTGTGCAATCGGGGACTGCATATAGTATTGAAACAGTGCAATTGATGTTATTCTTAACTGCTTAGCTTCTAAAAACATTAATCAAATATATATTGACCTTGACTCGATTAATACAGATTTAACTTTAAGCCAAAATGTCTCACGAATGACATAGTGAAATCAGATGTAGTGGCCACTACTATTTTTTGTTGATATATGTTGGTACATTACTTTATTATGACAAGAGTTTAGTGTCTTTGCTTTCTGTGTTTGGAATATTATAAATTTTTTTATGAATAAAATGAATTATTGCCTAATGGCTTGGAAATATATAACAAAACCGTGTAGAAACACTTAACACTTCTATAACACTATTACACTTCAAACTTCTACATTTACACATTGATTTGAATTTTTGAAAATATTCCTTAACCATTTGAATAGACACATTGAGAAAACACAAAGAAAGATATGCTATAGAAACTACATGCTTCTAGAATACTTTGAAATAGTTATATGACAAATACTCCTTCTTTTTGGTTGTATTTATCGGAATGATTGCCTATGCCTGGCGTTTGGTATGTCCATAAGTTTCATACACTTTCTTCTTTATCTTTTTCTGATTTGATGCGTTTCATGCCGGCCAGAGCACCTGCTGTCCTTTGATACAGTAACGTTACAGAACTTGCATAAAACTGTATACATTTTTTGTTAATGTTGTGTATTTAACTATTTATTAACATAGTCAGATATAAATACGCACTAAACATAAACACTTAACACAATTACCTCACATTTAGTAATGCCAAACTTTATATCTCAATATCATTACTTTCAATTTTTACAAATGGTAATATCAAAATAATCGATTGTCAATTTATATTTAGACCAAACATGTTCACCTATAGCAAGGTCCATAGATATTAATGTTCTTGCTTGGACCTAACTTGAAAGTTTTTAAAGGGTGAAAACAAAGCATTGAAATTGAAATTGAAATTGAAATTGAAATATAAGTATTGCAGTGGTTGAAAGTATACATCTGATTTTTAATGTTAACCTAAAAAAAAAAAGTCCTTAATATGTGTGAAAATACTCATCCATCTATTTTATACCTTTAAAATCCACAAATACGAATAGTATCCGTACAAATAGCGTTAATGCCAGTGTTACCACGTTGAAAATTATATCGCATGTTGTGGTACTTTGCCATATTTCAAAGAAATTATATTAATTGGGGGGAAAAAACACATAAATTTTGTGTTATTTGCAGGAAAATAGTAAAATTTGTGTAAAAATGTGTGTGATCACATATGCAAATTTTGCATCCCCCTATAACTCATATAAAGCTTGGCTTAGTAAAAAATTTGAGGTCTAAGATAAAATAGGAAGTGAATTCACCTATTTCCAAGAAGTTTTTCTCAATAAAACAAACCGATGCCAAACTTAAAGAAATAATTGTCATTGGTTCTCAAATAAGTAAACATTTGAAATGTGATGTAAGACTATTTGATACAAAACTGACAGCTTGGCTTTTGTGCGTGGATCTCTTGGAAACAGGAAAGAAGACAAATTATGAATTTTTGGTGTCAACTTTGCATACGATGCTATAAATATATTGGGTGCCGAATATCTTTGAAAATACATTTTATACCTTCACATTTGGGCTTTTTCCACATAATTTGTGAGTTGTGAGTTCAATTCTTCTCCCGTCACTAGCACACTTTCTGTTATCTGCTCCTCTTATCTCTTCCTTGGTCTCTCTTGCATTCTTTTTCCTACATACTTTGACTCCATCTTTCTCTTTGGCACTTTCCCTTCCCATCCTCGTTACTTGACCATAATTACCATCTCAGCCTTGCTCCCTCTACTATCTCATGTACTACCTGTACCCCAACTCTTTCCCAGATAACTTCATTCCTAATCCTATTTCTCCTGGTGACAGCTAACATGCTCCTCACAAACTTCACTCTCATGGCCTCCACTCTACTGGTCTCTCTTACATCCACTGTCCAATTATTTATTGTGTTTCTCTTTTATCAGAACTTACCGAAGTACAAATGTGAAGGAACCCGGTGAGCTATTGGCGCCGTCGTCCAATCTGAACACAGCTTTCAGACTTATTAAGGAAGTTCAGAAGAAGTTCAAAAACAGGGAGGCGGAGGAAAGAGAGAAAGAAGACTTGGTGAAACAAGACACGCTGGTGATGTCTCAGAACAAGGGTAACCCCAAACTGAAGGACCTGTACATCAGACCCAACATTGTCACCAAACGGATGACAGGTAAATAACACCAGGTCAAAACCACTGTTTTACAAATCCAAATCTGCATTTTAGCTACGAATCTCAAAACTTGAATTTGAATCTTAATCTAAAAGATTAACATACTAGAAAATATTTGGATTATAGAGCACTATGCTACACTATGCTAAATCATTGTCTAAATTATGAGGGATAGCCACCATACTTACCCGGGGAATACTGGACTAGAATTTGCTTAGCTAAAACTAGGACAGATGGGAATAATATTTTAAATGCGGGATAGAAAATGTGTCAAACTACTGAAATCGAGATGAAAACAGGAAACTATAAATATCACACTTGAGAATAGTTTTGGTTTAAAAATTAAGAATTAGGGGTGTGCAATACATAAAAATTTGAGATCTAGCTGAAAAAAATCTCTATCTCTACTTGAAAGCATAAAATGAATCTCAAAAATAAGAGAAATTTGAAAAAAAAAACTTCCTTCAGAAACCTACAAACTGAACCTAGAATTTATTAATTTTAATAATGGTTTAAATTAGGAGGGATAGCCAGCACACTTACCTTGGGGATACTGGAGTAGAAATTGTTTAGATATAACACTAAAAAA
>CABFOW010004474.1:0-26729 GCA_902141385.1 Timema californicum
AGATGTCTTGTCAGAGGTGAAGGAAGGGTTTGGTAATCAAATAAATTTGTGCCGGGACCGAGGATTGAACCCCGGCCGCCAGAACAAAAGTCTGACACCTTACCCCTAGACCGCCAGGTCTCCCCATAATTTTATTAATATATTATTCGCTATTGTCTGGTTATTAAAATGGTTTTCTTGTCCTTGTGTTACCAGAGACTCAGTAGTATCAACATAGGATTAATAAGTTTATAGAGCATTGTTTCCCAATATGTTGTACAAGTACCCTCAGTGGTACGTGACACACACGGTGAGCTTTAGTTATCATAAATAGGTTTTAACAATAGTAAGCATGATAAACAAACTAACGTAGATATTTATTGTATGTCACGGACTATAATCGGCTTTGTTTCCCTCTTCCACGGCTTTGTTTGATTTACCATTGAAGATCTATTGACATATGGAAAAACTCTTTAAATCCAAAAGATAAAATGTGTTTGTTTCCTTATTTTAATGAAGAGTTCGAAAGGGGAGGGGGGTAGGTGGCTTACGAAAGCCTGAGGAACACTGTTTATAGGATGTTTTTTATTATTAATTTATTTTATTCTGTTTATATCTTTTGCCTTCTCCAAAATGAGTTCTCCAGCATTTCCTATTAGTGGCTCCAATTTTTAGATCCTGAAATTTCACCTTCTTCCCTTGTTTGAGTTTATCCAGCAGTTGTATTGGTCGGCTTCCTGGTCTCTTAATCCCTTGCACCTTAACTTTCATGACAACCCTCAATAATACATTACTATCTATGGTGGCGTATGGCCCCAATTTTACCTTTGGCTTTTGACCCCAACGTGGAGAGTGTGTGTATTGTGATGATTAAGTAATGTTGATGTCGCTCTCTGATTGGTTGTTACTTAATGTTGTGTGGCTCTCTGATTGGTAGTTGGTTTTCCCCCTTCCCTACTCCCTTCTCATCCCCCTGACCCCCTTTCAGCGGTTTATTCATGTCCAAATTTGTTTTATGTCTGGTTAGGATTCGGACGAGCGTTGGAGTTTCTTATTGGTGTGGGGAGTTTACTGTCGTTGGAGTTTATTTTTTTATTTATTGGCATGCAGTCCACGGCTTCGGGCACGTGTAAGGATGTTCGATTCATTGGCTTTGAATTGATTCTCTGGATAGATATAGATCAAGAGTCGTAGTATTGATCCAGGCAAAAGATCGAGCGTATTGAATCGATCTCCCAAAGATCTATCTAACAGTTTATGTAAAATAAGTTTGTTTTAGCTGACAACACTAATCAAAAGTGGCGCACCTAGAAATTTACACCAAGGGAAGGTTGGAGGTGTCAAAATGTGTTGTTAGTAGGGGAGGGGCAAAAATGTATTGGGGGGAGGAATGGGGAGGCGTCAAAATGTATAGAGGGCTGGAGAAGGCGTCAAAAATGTATTAAGGGGAAGGGTGGGGGCATTAAATGTATTGAGAGGGTAGGAGGCAGCAAAAATGTATGACTTATTAAATACCTCTGGAAGATAATTATGTTATTTTTGTGGTAACCACAAAGGGCAGTGATTTACATAATGCATGTGGCCTTACATACAATGTACACTTTGTTTCTTTTTTCCCCTTTGTAAATTTAAGGTCACTTGTATGTATGTATTGTTAGGCTTACTATAATAATTTTTCACATTGAGGATCACTTTAAATGTTTTACTAGAAGATAAGAATCAGTGGTGGTGGAGAACCATATTAATGTAAGGGGAAGAAGTCAGTTAGTAAAATTATGTATTTATGTGTGTTTTTTTAAGTCGTGGCCCTCCAACTCAAAAGGGAGATTGGGGATCCAGGAGCTTCCAGAAGATTCTTAAGAAAATCAAGCTATATATTGGAGACAAACCAGAACCTTAACCTCTAGACCCCAGAGAGGGACGCGCTTATTTGATTTACTCAATCACAGAGAATTAATCTTTCAGAAACTGTGAAATCAGTACACCTTATTTGTTTGAATTAATTGTTCGAGAACTAGTGATTGTACTAAAACTAAACGCACTTGTTGGCATTCGTCTTGAGGAAAATTCATAACTTTTTGTGGGTAGATGTATCTCAAAACTTGGGAATCGCTATATCTGTGGAAGTGTAGATTGTAGATTAATCATTCTATAATCACTACGACTCCATGGGGCAAATTAAGTTTTTACGAAATACTTTCAAACTTTTAACTTGTTGGACAACACGTAACCATAAATATATTACAGAATAAAAACGTGATGTGATCATTTACAGAACCTAGACGTAAAAAGAGCAGATCAGTGGATTATTCTCTTCACTTTACTAACTAAAGACAGATAATAACTAATTAGAAGCCCAAGATTGCAAGACTTGGTTTCAAAATTTTCCTAGTACTAATAGTCAACAAAAACATTTCTTAAGGGTAACAAAATTAAATTTCTCTGAATCGATTCGAAGTTTTGATTTATTTCTCTCTTTCGATTCAATCTTTTTGAAATCATTAGAAAAAGAATCTATACGTTTATCAGATTGAGGTATTTTAATCGATCCAAAATATCGATTAATCGAGGGCAAAGAATCGATTTTTGAAAAGATCGAACATTTCTATTTCTCACACTCTACGCTAAGCGGCCGTCGGGAAAGGTTCGCTCTGAGTGTCCCCGTGCCTGACGCCGTGGACTGCACGCCAATAAGTAAAATAATAAACTCAAATGCCCGTTCCAATCTTACGAATATAAACTCCCTACACCAATAAAAAACTCCAACGTCCGTCCAAATCCTAACCAGACATGAAAAAAACAAGTTTGAACAAGAATAAACTGCTGAAAGTAGGTCAGGGGGACCGGAGAGGGTTGGGGAGGTGTGGAAGGGAGGGGGAAAACCAACTACTAATCAGAGAGTGACACAACATTACGTAACAACCAATCAGGGAGTGACAACAACATTACATATTCATCACAATACACACTCTCTCCACGTCGGGGTCAAAGGTCAAATTGGAGCCATACGCCACCCTATGTACATTTCTTCTTACTTAGAGGTGGATCTAAAGGAGAAGAAGCAAGCCAAGAAATTTGTTAGACCACAGGCCTATCATCCTCAACTCTCATGTGGGGAAGATCGTGGCAAGAATACTCAACAGGCGACTGGAACAGAAAATATAAAGAGTGATGGAAGCAGACCAATTTGGATTCAAAAAAGGAAAATAAACCATATATGTTATTGGTATGCCAAAAATAATTTCAAAGAAAGTTCTGGAAGACCAGGAAGAGGAAATCATTCGTTGCGTCATTTGACAAAAGGCGTTCAATAGGTTAAAGTGGAAATAACTGATGGAAATACTCAAAAAGATCGGACATCTACTAGAGGGACAGAAGACTGATTGTGAACCTGTACCTGGGATAGTGAGTGAAGGTGGGGCTGAATTATGGAGAGATCAGCAGCTTAGAGATAGGAGTATTGAGAAAGGATTGACGTTTGTCACCCAGTTTGTTCAACTTGTTTGGAGATTGGCTGGTCAGAAAAGATCTGGAGGGGTGGGGCAGTTTCAGGATAGAATAACGTGCCATCAACACAATAAAATTGGCAGATAAACTAGCATTGTTGGCCAAAAATGGAGATGAGTTGCAGAAAATGGTGGACCTGCTGGTGTAGATAAGGAGAATATATGGCATGGAGATCAACATGGAGAAGTACACCCCCCTACCCAATTAAGCACCCATTGTTCGAGTTAATTAGCTCTTTGTCTGCCCCAGAATGACCCTTTCCTTCTTACTATGGTGGTTTAAAAAAATGAAGAGCCACTGAAAATCAAAATTGGAAACCAAGAGATGGAAAACAGAGTATTTCAATTACCTGGGAAGTTTGCTGACAAAGGATGCCTAATGCATTAAAGAATTTAGGTAAAGGATTGCCATGGCCAAAGAGTCTTTCAACAAGACGTGGTTATACCAGCAAGTTGAGTTTGTGACTGAGGAATAAATTGATTAAATGTTACATTTGGAGCATCGCGCTGTTTGGAGCAGAAACTTGTGCTCTTAGGAAGATGGGAAAGGAATACTTGGAGAGCTTTGAAATGTTGTTCTGGAGATGATTTGAGAAGATTAGGTGGACAGACAGGGTGACAAATGAAGTAGTCTGAATAAGAGCGGGTGAGAAGAGATTTTTTTTTATGTGATTCTTTAGTACAAAGCAAACTGGATCGGACACGTCATTTAGGGCAGTGGTTCCCAAACTTTTTTGTCACTCGAACCCCTTTCACAAACTTCTGCTTTGCCCTGGTAAATATCCATAGCCACGCACTTAATGTTATACCTAATTTTTATGAAATTTAGTTATTAATTGTAATCAAAATGTTTAATACCTTTAAATTAACCTACAATAGCTCCATTAGGTACTTTGAGATACCTTAACAAATATAATGAAATAATATTGAAACCACTTTAGTAAAATTTTAAATAACTATACATTTGTTTTAAAAATTAAAACTGAAATTAAATCAGCAAAGTACTGTAGTAACATTTCCTTATCTTTACTGTCACAATATTATCACATTTTACATATTTTTAAAGTAATACTGGAAATTGCTGCTTTGACATAAATGAAATATCATCCTTCAATCACATAATTTTACGCTGATATAAGTTTCAGAATTGTTTGCCATTTTTAACAGCTACTCACTTCTTCGCGTGACTTTGTGAGACGGATGCACTTGATTTGGGTGGCACATAGCTTTAGAGTCAGGGACCACAGATAATAAATAAAGTATCAAGTCACTTTCAGCATTGATCCTGTTTCTGTATTTATATTTCAAATAGGCATATTGAACTTGACTTAATATGTAAGGCAGGTTGCATAAATACAAAGAATAAAATACAAGGTTTACAATAGTTAATTAAATAGATACAAACGGCAAATATATAGTTCACATAAAGAATGCTCATTAGGTTTCATAAGTCTAAGCAATTAAACATCTCGGGGAATTAATGAAATCAAGTTGATGCGTTGTATTGAGTTATATAACAGGCTAGTTACAAGAAGATCTGTTGAAATACACCTTTTGATAGAGCTTTATGAGATAATGATCGCTTCCTCCTCCTAACTGTACTTGGTTATCAGCGTCAAGAAATTCAAGTATATAACAACTAAATCAAGGGAACTTGCTGACAACATGTTGGGGACCGATCAACAAGGGCGCTACCAATTTATTGCAAAGCATAAATATGGAAAGACTGAAACTAAATACTCTGGGGTGTATTAAGATTGTGCTCATAGGTACAGTACGCTCGTTAACACATACAGCTCCAGTCTTTCTAGATACATAAAAAGTTCAGGGACTAAATAACTATATCCCAGAATATGTTAGTCCCTTTAGCTTGGTTAACCTACCGCGTGAACGTCAAGGCCAGAAAAAGGGTGCATAGCAACTCCCAAAGGTCAGGGGCTAATAAGCCCCAATTAGGACACCGCTGTCACAATCATGGTTCGCCCTGACAGCGCTCACGATCAAATGATAAAATCAAGGTGTACGTAGCACACCCAGCCACAGCGAGCACGGAGCTTAAGGAACCCGTCCAAAGGGTGTAAAATAGAAACAAATAAATGAAGTAGAGAGGCCAAGCGTGGACATGCCGAGCCAAAGACGTCAAAAGGGGAACACAATAACACGGGGTATTAAGGGCCATCAAGAGGTCCGAAATACCATTAAAAATGGAGAATAACACCCAATTACCTAGAGTTGACGTTCCACCAGTCATAATAGACAAAAAGTAGCCTTATCAGAAAACAATTACTATCGAGCGGCTAAGCTTAGCTTACAACAACTAGAACAACATACTGTTTGTCGTTAAGCACTCTTCAAAACAATGGTTAGGCCATATAATGACACATAATACAAGCAAGATGTATTAATTTATTAGAATTAGTAGTCTAAACAAATCAGCCACCGCTGACCCATGATAGAGCTGGAGGCCAAACCATGTAACTAAACCCACAACATATATATTACAACTTATTGGTTCTAAAGGAACCAAACGTGCCACAATCTGAGAATAGGCACACCTGGCCATAAACCTAATCAAAACCCACCATGATTTAAATACATTATTTATATGAGGTTGAGACGTTAATCGTTCACTAATACATATCAATACGTAGTCAAGTACATGGCTAGCGAAAACAATTATACCTAGCACACTAGCTAACTGCAACGAACCAATAATCCCAGCGGGGATTCAGTCTTCTAATCCTGATGAATGGAATGTATGTCCCCTCGAAGTCCATCAGCTGCGTAGAATATTGACGAGGATATCCATGGAGTAGCGGAGCGCTATCTGCAGTGAACTCATGTTGCGGTTCCATCCGATGCCATAGCGCCTTGGCACTCTTTGCTATAAGTCGTATACACGCAGAAAAGTAACCAAATATTAGACCGTCTAGTAGGAAACTATGAATTGTTCTGTCCACATTTTAGCTAGTACAGCATATTAAACATTTATTCTCCGACTCGGACCAAAATAGGAAGAGATAAAAAGGTGTGTTCGATCAATCAAGTCTCAAAGCTAGAGCGCTCAAAGGGGCGGGTGGCAGAAGGGGTATATGCGCATGCGTGAAGTGCAGACCTTTAAGAGGGTCGAAACGAGACATTTATGTTGTGTTTTACCACTCAATTTAAGTTAAATGTGGCTCATTTGAAATGACCCCGGAATGCAACCACTGCCTCAGCTAGGTCATGGGAAGTCCAAACTTGACCATAATACATGACGAGTTGTTGTTTACATGAAGTGAAGGAGGATCACATAACTGTGTGAGCTAATTTGCATTAGCTCGGCACTACATGAAGAAAAATATTTCTCGTTCAAATACGTGGAAGAAAATTGTAACAAGGCTGTATTAGCTTTATTCTCTAACACTGGGAACTCTTCCCTTAAACCTAACCATAAACCAATTAATGGAGAAGATTTATACCAAAATCAGTGGAAATTTCAAGGAACTGCTCTTTTCTCACTAACGCTTAATGTGGACTATTTCAAAACTGTTGTCTCTTCCAGATGATTGCGAATCCAATTGTTACTATCGAACATGGCTGGTAAATATTCTCTGAAGTTTTTCAAGTCCCTTCAAGTGTTCTATGACCATGTTTTTAACATTTTCGTTCAAAGAAAACTGATTTTCTACAATAAACTCGTGGAGTGTATCAAAGCACGCCGTTTGATTGTTAATTAAACACGTTTCCCAAAAGTTATTTTTTATAAAAGACTTGATACGGTCTTGCACAGTAAAAACGTTAGTATTTGACCCCTGAAGAGAGAGGTTTTAAACTGTTCCTTTTTGAGAAAATGTCTGCCAAATAGTACAAAGCCTGGACCAACATTTGATCTTGCATGTACTTTTCTTTGTGAAAGGGATGGTTGGTGATAAAAACAAAAACTTCGTTTTTAAGTTCAAACAATCTTGTAAGAGTTCTACCTCGAGATAACCACCTGACTTCAGTGTGAGACAATAAACAGTTTTAAATTATTCCCATTTCCTCACAAAGTGCTGCAAAAATCTGCCATTACAGATATATTTTGGCAAACCCCTTGGAAGATCTCACGAACCCTCGGTAGGTTCGCGAACCACAGTTTGGGACCCCTGATTTAGAGGAACCGTCATCTGCATGACGTCATAGAAGGAAAGGTTGAGGGGAAGAGGGGCTTAGTATGAAGAAGGATTCAAATATTAGTTGACTTGACTTGAAAGAAAGAAGAAAACCCTGAGAGATGAATTAGGAGGCAGAGGCCAGTGCGCATTGGCGGTTTAAGTTCATTGACAAAAGGAATGGACCTGTCGTAAGACAGAACATTTAATACTAATAGTAGTAATGATAATAATAATATTATATTTTAAATTGTAGACTGCATGTTTAATTTATAGTGTTCTTGGAAACTCTATTGGCTTGGGTATAGGGAAAGTTGAATTTAAAGGAAGTTAACCGGCTTTTTGCTTGGAGGGAGAGTGGAAAACCATTTAGGGGAAAACCACCACCAGTTCACCCGACTGAGATTCAAACCTCAATCTCCCCGTCCTCGGCAGTCTAGCTCAACACGAAACCGAGGCGGGTGTATAAAATGTTATTCAGGAAATTTTTAAAGACTGTTATCTTATTATAAGGCTTATAAAATATTATTTCTACTAAATTCATATGCATTCTTACGTCAATATTTTATTAATTACCATCCTAATGTTGCTTCACTAAGGTGATACTGGTTTGTGAGCCTATTCATTTTATCGTATCTTTAAGTAAACGTAACTTAGCGGCAAAGTCATCCGCTAAGCAGCTTAAGAAAGAAAGTCTGTTGGCGAGGTAGCAATCAGATAACAGGACCTTACTTTAGGCCTCTGAGTTAAGTTTTTTTAATGTGATAAGGCTTGTAATCTTTTTTCGCCACGTCCTAACACTCTAACCTCCGGTATAGTCCCATGATGGTAGAAGGAAGGTAGAATTTTAGAATAAATGTACCCCGATTTTCGTGAAGGAAGAGTTGGAGAAAATCACTTAGAAAAACCACCTCGATGCAATCGGACAAGTTTTGAACTTCCAACTTCTTCCTTACCGGAAAACTATATCAGACAATCTTGGTGCTTTAGTCCCTTTACCCACTGATGCACCTGATTAAATATTTAATTCAGTAATAAATTCCATATAGATTGTTTCAATATTTTCTGTAAGTATTCTTTTGTTGATATATTTTATATAATCACTTTATTAAAACTGTTTTCTTGGCTTCCTCTAACTGCCATCAACGTCCTTTTATAGGATATATGTCTCGACTAATCAACATTCGAGAAAACCCTAAATAATTTTCATCTTACAGCTTTAAAAATATTTATCATCTGTCAGAATTGAAAGTTGCATAAAACATGATTCGACGTATGAGCCCATGAAAGTTGACTCTAAGGTGATTAGGTACGCGTTACCAGACGTCTAGGAATTCTGTGTTGTTTAAAAAAGGGGTATGTTATTTCAAAATAAGGTTCCAGCCATAATGAGGAAGTAGGATTAACATAACACATTAGGATAACAGGGGGAAATGTATAAACTGATCCCCTTATAAACCTCAACTTTTAATTTTTAATAAACAAAATTTAACATAAAAAAGTTAAGTTAGATCATTTTCTACGACACTTTACACGAAATGTCATACTTATAGATCAAAGTAAATAGCAAGAATCATAGATATATTTCAAATAAAGTGACGTTTAGAGTAAGCGATAAAAAGAAGTTTATAGAATATTTTGAGTCTGAGTGGTTTTTTTAAATTCTTTAGAACTGACATTCCCATAAGAAATACAGCAGCGTGTGAATACTTCTCTCCAAGTAGGCGGAGACCTTATTGACTGTGTAAGCCATTAAGCTCAGCACCAAGTTTGTATAATCTCCGGTGAAAACGTTGTTATTATATGTGTTGGTGTGCTCGTCGATATAATTACTGGAGACATTTAACACTTTGACTCGAACATACACTTAATTCAGGCTCTGTTATTCAGGAGTCTGTTAATAAAGATTTGTTATTGAAACTCTTTGTCTATATTCTATATACGTGGTAGTGTTATTTTGATTTTAAGTTACCCGCCTCGGTGGCGTAGTTGGCTAACGCGCTTGTCGTGTTGAGCTCGACTGCTGAGGTCGGGGAGATCGAGGTTCGAATCTCGGTCGGGTGAACTGGGGGTGGTTTTTCCTAAATGGTTTTCCACTCTCCCTCCACGAAAATTTGGGTTCACTTCCCCTAAGTAAACCATCTCAATTCCTAATCAATTAGATTAATTAGTATTTAAATCGTATAACCCGAACGGGTAGTAAGACGCGGTGCTAAATATATAATAATTTTAAGTTCAATTTATTCTCTCGTTATGATTTAGTTGATTTAGAAATTACATATTAGAAGTGACCAAATTAAAATCCCTTTTAATATAATATTGTTATTAATTAAAATATAAATGAAAATCGGAGATTATAAAAAAAATATTAGGCCTATATATATAAAAATAACATGTTTTACTATTGCCAAGTAGAGAACGTTTTCTTTTCATATTAATATTATAATTTTCAAACGTATACCATTTAAGAAACTATAGTTCTTTAAAGGCGTATCAACCTCAAAACCTGGAAAATTACAATTTTTTTCAAATTTATAGTAATTTTGTTTGAGTCGTGTTTTTTTTATTCACTCCTCTTTTTAGCTCTATATTTATCTTGATGTATTCCTTTGCATCTTTTTCGTGAATAGAAATATGAGTTCCTTGACTCATCACTTTTAGTGGATACATATTCCGAGAACAGCTGAATCATCATAGTGAAAATATATGTGTTCCACATGTGTGCGCTTGGCCATAGTTCAACATATGAATGTTAGTTCTATCAGGATGAATTACTGTTCGTGTGTGTGTGTTGAAAGTGTTTATGTGTGTAGAAAGGAAGTAGAGAAATAAGTGTGATGACAAATACAGGAATAAATCAAATGATAAGAAAAATTCTTCGTAGTCGATGTAAATGTAATATTGTAATGTTAATGCAAATGAGAACATTCCATGAAACAAAGAATTCTGATTAAATTAGATTTAAACATATTTACATTTGAAACTTATCACCTATCCTGGCCATTCATGTTAAACAATCCAAATAAAAGTGAGGAAGATAGAATTCAGAATGAATGTACCACCATCTGCATGAAGAATAGGTGAATAACTATTTAAGCTTTAAAAAAAAGCCTTCGTTCGTCCAGCAGGATTCGAATCGCAACCTCCTCATTCTTGTTAGCCTGGACTAGATAAGAGTGACATCAATCGCACGTGACCTCTGGGGTGAATATTAAGATACAAATTTTAATCAAAGCACCTTCTTTGTGTAGTTAATAATTAAATGTATAAAGATGATGTCAGGATGACTTTACTTATCGTATCGATTAATTAAGAAACAAGTAAAACCTTTGTTATTGTAGTATCACACTTTTTTTTATAATTTAATAACTTAAAATTTAAGCTTAGAACTATTTTGTAAGCTTTTTTTAAATGTAGCAAATTAAAATAGATAATCTGTAATTTCATACTGAGATTAACTACTTAATCAAAAAGACTTTTTTCAAATATAAAATTTTAAATTGATTCTTCTTTACTGTTATAGGTTAATCTCATTAATAAAGATATCCTAAATTAATTATGTATTTAAAAATTTGTATAAAAATATAAATATTGTAATTTGATATGTCCCATCGCTTGAACACTTTACACTGGTGGTCAAGTGGCCTAGGGCGATATACTTGAAATAGATTGGACTTCCTGTACAAAGGAGGTCCAGATTTTGTTTTTGGGCGGGAGCAATGACGGTAGTTTTCCGCATGTGATTTATCACCCGTCCTCCATGTTAATTATGGTGCATTTTGTCTAAAAATAACTTATATACCTTAGCCTAACGGTATATAATACTTGTATTATTAAAACTTGCGAATAAAATTAAAATATATTCTTTATGTTGAAAAATTACACTTGGACAGAGGAATGGAACTCATAATGTTTGGCTTAGTACGCTTAAGCTTTACCCACTGAGCTATCCAGGAGTCGTTCAAAGCCTCATATTTTAAGGCAGTGTCTGTCAGATAGCACAGTCACCATCGACTCTGTAGGGCTGTATGCTTCTCAGAGCACAATTATAGTTGTAAAATTGCGTATATAATGATGTATTGAATAGCAAAACTATTTATTTCGACAAAATTAAAACACTAACCTCAAATAATCACGAATCGAAACAATCTAAATTAACCCGAGAAGAGCAGGGATAGTTATTCAACTTCTTTGACAGTGATGTTTAGCGGGACTACCCCCACAGCCCCTGCAAACACGTTAATTTTATTTTCCCCTCGTGCTAGTTCCCATTTAAATTACACTTAAACATTAACTAAGCTTATGGAATAGGGATAAGTAGGGTACAGTTTGGAGTAAACTCAATCACATCTACTGGAAGGGAAAGTTGGAAACCATCTAAAAGATAAAAAAAAAAAACACTTTAAATAAGCCCACCCGGGACTCAATCCCGGATCTTCCTGTCCCTCTAATAAGTGTTCTAATTTGGTTCCACACAAAGTCGGATAAATTTATCTTTGGGAGGAATTCGAGATTCTCAGTTCAAAGTGATAAGTTGACAGTTGAGGGTCTGAGAGCTGTTACTGTTTTAGATTTAAATTAAATTAATATTTTAATCTTTTCTTAATATAATCACTTGGATCATAAAGTACACTATAATATTTGTTCTCTTCTGGGATACATAATTCGTAGCCCAGTAGTGTAAACATTAGCCAGTACTAATGAACCGTTGCCTAGGGGACGCCCGAATGTACTAATCGTACCAACCTACCGTGGAGGATCTTTCCATGTCCCGATGAGACGAGTTGCAGGTGATAGTAAGTATGAGGGTGATAGAGAGTATGAGGGTGATAGTGAGTATGAGGGTGATAGTGAGTATGAGGGTGATAGTAGAGTATGAGGGTGATAGTGAGTATGAGGGTGATAGGTAGTATGAGAGTGTGGAGCCAGTGGAAACACAACCTAACTTAAGACTAACTAACCAAACCCTGTGACCGTTGGGATGATTCTCCTTTCGGGAAAAATACCCAAAATACCAGCCGGTAATTGAACCTGGGATTCCTAAGATCATAGCCAGGTTCACTGACCACTACACCATGGTGCCGGTTAGAAATTACTCTAAAGTACCCTGGCATAAGATATCCAAGAAACATGTCTTATAGGGGCTTTAAGTGCTAAATTAAAACTGTATGTTTAGTAGATCAACTTAAAATTCACCAATATTCGCCTGGGGAAAGGATGTTAAAATCACTAGGAAAGTCCAAATATGTAAAACCACCCCTAGAATATCCGTTGGACTCGAATCCCGTCCTTCCTGGTGAGATCTGAGCAAACCAATCGAACTTTCTGGCTCCAATCCAATCACCCCGGTCTTCTTATGAGTTATTTAAAGAGAAGTTCCGTGGTCTACTTGGTAAGAAGTGGCAAGGCCAGTTTAATACTGTCACGTTTTTATCGCTTAGGTCATAAGAAAACGTCTCCACGTAGATTCCGGTCTGCTCTCAGTGTTTCTATGTGGAGTTTTGCTGTTGTAAACATTACTGCTGTTGTATTTATTAACCCTTACCTCAGCGTCAATCCATCAACTTTGAGGTGGCGATGCAGGAAACGTGAGTTAAGGGCAGCATTTTTGCCGTTTTCACAAAAAAAAATTAATCAAAATAAATTAAATTTTTCTCCTGTAGAAACATATAGTTTAATTTTCTTCACCTGTTGAAATCAACAGTTGTTCAATATCTATCAAGGATGTCCTGGAATTTTATGACAACTTTTTCTCTTCATTTAAAAAGTTTGTCATTAGTGCCGCTACGCTAATGGCAGATATTCTACAACTGTTGTCATCACCAAGTGAAGAAAATTAGACTCTTATATTTCTACTGGAGCAATATACTCGTATTATTTATTTTGGCCAAAATGATTTGATATAAAAACTGCAAAAAAATCACCTTTTATCATGTCCACTAACTCGCTAGGTTTTAACTATATCCAATAATACAAAATTATGAATTTGGATTAAGTGTGTTAGGTTTTTAAGAACAAAAAGAATCTTTGTAATTTATAAATAGAAAATTACTTTTAGTGTACAATATAACCCTTGCACATGTGGGTAGGTGTACAGGGCTGCTAGTCTCGTCTTGTCTGGTTTGCTAGTGAGGGGGAGGTTGTGGTTTGAGTCGGAACGTATGTCATGCTGAGCAAATAAAGGAGACAGTTTATGTCACATAGATCATATAAATTAGCCTGCAGTCAGAGTTTGAAAAGTTATTTAAAATACCACTAATATACAGTCCAATTTTCATAGGAAGAGCCCTTTAGAAAATATAAATATATTTTTCTACAGTCCATATTGCTAAAATGTTACTATTTCATTAATGTTATTCATCAAAATTAATAGCTACAGATCACATGACTTGACGAATAAATGCGTGAAGGTAGATACAGTAAATTTTCTAGTTGTAGGACCCTTTTTATGATAACTGGATCATAGGCATGGCTCAGCAGTAAAATCTATAATCTAGATTAGATTGGAAGTGTTTGATTTATTAGATTGTTGATATATTGACATATTTGATATAATAATACTTAGCACCACGTCTCACTACCCGTTCGGTTTATACGCTTAAATACTAATTACGCCAATGTGTTAGGAAATGGGAAAGTTTAATATAGAGGAAGTGAACCAGCATTTAAGTGGAGGGAGAGTGGAAAAAACCCTACCAGTTCACTAGAGCGAGATTTGAACCTCGATCTCCCCGTCCTCGGCAGTCTAGCTCAGCACTTAGCAAACGCGCGTTAGCTAACTAAGCCACCGGGGTTAGTTCATATTTTTTATAATAAAATTGATAAAATTGCAGCTTGTGGACACGCAGGTAAAGGTGTAAATATAATCTTAAATGGTGTTTTAGTGTTGGGAGGTCCAAGTTCAAGTAGAATGGGTGTGTTGAGGTTTTTTTTATAAATACTTTCCCGCTCTTCGCCTCGCGGATGCAGATACATTCCCCCTAAATTCCACATTTGTTATCTGTATCTCATTAGGGTAAATATACGGATATCTCTGACTATTTGTAAGACACGGAAAACGGAAATAATCTTTGTTTTTAGAGATTTATTAAAACTATTTAGGTTCAATATTTTTAGCGCGTTCTCTTACTATCCGTTCGAATCGTACGTTTATTTAATAACTACGCTAACAGATTCGTCTAATTGGGACGGGCCCGCGAGCGCGCTACGAGCACGATACGAACCATTCGCAGTGATCCGCCGGCTGTCGGTTTTTCCAACGAACACAAAGGGATTAGTCAGTCTAGTTGGAACGTGTTTGTTGCGTGCTCTAAAACATGGAGAACTGGTCTGATGAATCTGTATTTCAATTGATAGAATTATATAAAAACCATGGTGTTTTATGGGACCCCAAGTAGGCAAGTATAGAAACTATTATAATAGGAGTCTTAGGGAAGATACTTGGAAGGATATCGCCACATTAGTAGGACAAGCAGAAGATGTTTGCAAATGAAAAATAATTAGTATTTTATTCTATTTTACCCAGCAAATTCTCAAAGATTGTGGGAGAGACATCCTGGTAAAAGTTTTTATACTGTTCACTAATGTGCTGTAACTTTGAATCTCGCGTTAGTTCCGAACCAGCCCCTTTTGTAAATTATACGCCACCATCGCCGAGGTTTTCAATGTTTTCTTAAAATAAATAGGCCATAATTATCATAGCGCTGTTGCACATAATTAAGGCTAAGGCTTCTTCGTTATCAGACGTTTAGTAGAGTTAAGATAATCAAATAGCCAAAGCTATTATTTATGCATTTTATTGAGGATTACTCCATGTCCAGGTGTCATTTTTCAATTTTCAGAATATGATATCTAAGAGTTAAGATAGCTAATTAAATGTAATATATGGTGCACCCTCGTAAATACTGAATTGAGCTGAGATCATTATTAAGTCGCTTGCTCGTGGCGTGCTCGTTCCACTTCCAAACCTACAAGCATCACATTACATGTTACATTACAGGCTCGGCTCGCATAATATGTACGAACTAATATTTACCTCCTACTCGACTGTTCCAACCCATACCATCTTGCTGTGCCCCTTGCAGTCCTTGTGCACGCAGACTGAAGTACAAGTATGTTGGTGGAATTGCCTAGCTCACGATAGAACGGCGTACTGAAAAGTGAATGGGCGACAGCTCATTACGTAATAAAGTCTACCTTCATATTGTAATGATAATCCCAGCTACGTGTGCTAGCCATTTTGATTATTAAATGTGATTCCAATATATATGTATATATATATATATATATGTCTATAAGGTGAACAAATCATATGCGTTATATGTTCCACCACTAAAAAACTTGTACAGTCCAATTTGAAGAGAAAGAGTCTCTTTGAAAAATAAAAGTTTTTTACTGCCCAAAATTGATAATATTTTCTATTTTATTAGTGCTATTTTACAGGTATTGGTAATCTATATATCTAAAGGGACAGCTGCGGATCACATGGCTTGACGTATGAACACGTGAAACTAGATCAAGCCAATTTTATAGCTGTCAGCCTCTTATGAAAATGTAACTGTAGCTCAATTTCAAACACATTCAAATTATAGCTTACTTGGTTTGAAGGCAACTCATTTGCCCATCCCCTGCGAAATATACCTGGCTTGAAGCTGGCTGGTTGTCTGATACCTGCAAAATATACCTGGCGTTAATGTAGCTGGTTGTCTGATACCTGCGAAATATACCTGGCTTGAAGCTAGCTGGTTGTTTTATGCCTGTAAAATATACCTGGCTTGAATCTATCTGATTGTCTGATACCTGCAAAATGTACCTGGCTTGAAGCTAGCTGGTTGTCTGATACCTGCAAAATGTACCTGTCTTGAAGCTAGTTGGTTGTCTGATACCTGCAAAATGTACCTGGCTTGAATCTATCTGATTGTCTGATACCTGCAAAATGTACCTGGCTTGAAGCTAGCTGGTTGTCTGATACCTGCAAAATGTACCTGTCTTGAAGCTAACTGGTTGTCTGATACCTGCAAAATGTACCTGTCTTGAAGCTAACTGGTTGTCTGATACCTGCAAAATGTATATGGCTTGAAGCTAGCTGGTTGTCTGATACCTGCAAATTATACCTCGTTTGAAGCTAACTGGTTGTCTGATACCTGTAAAACGTACCTGGTTTGAAGCTAACTGGTTGTCTGATACCTGCAAAATGTACCTGACTTGAAGCTAACTGGTTGTCTGATACCTGCAAAATGTACCTGGCTTGAAGCTAACTGGTTGTCTGATACCTGCAAAGTGTATCTGGCTTGAAGCTAACTGGTTGTCTGATACCTGCAAAATATACCTGGCTTGAAGCTGGCTGGTTGTCTGATACCTGCAAAATGTACCTGATTTGAAGCTAACTGGTTGTCTGATACCTGCAAAATATACCTGACTTGAAGCTAACTGGTTGTCTGATATCTGCAAAGTGTATCTGGCTTGAAGCTAACTGGTTGTCTGATACCTGCAAAATGTACCTGGCTTGAAGCTAGCTGGTTGTCTGATACCTGCAAAATATACCTGGCTTGAAGCTAGCTGGTTGTCTGGCCCGGTCTTGAATTTAACCTCCACGCAAATGTGGTTACGCTTCGTTCAAATTGAACCTTCCACGTCCTTACCACATTATAGCTACTATTTCATATGCATACAACCCAAACGGATGGTAAAACATGGCGCTAGAAACTATTTAATCCCTACTCCATTATCGTAATCAAGCTCAGATACCTCAAACGGGTAGTAAGACGCTGTGGTAAAACTATAAATGAACAAGTGATAAACAAACAATTAACCACTTTATCCACAGCTCTCGATAAGTAATATTTAATTATTTTTTGTTAGTCATGTATAAGTTTAGTTGACAGGTTATTTATAATCGGTGACTTGTCGGTCAAGGGGTAAGGTGTCAGACTTCTATGCTGGCGGCCGGGGTTCAATCCTTGGTCTCGGCACACATTTATCTGATTACCAAACCCTTCCTTCACCTCTGACAAGGCATCTTGTGAATGTGGGGAATGCCAGGCCTCCACCGTGGTTCGGATTCCACGTTAAACTGTAGGTCCTCCATTTCATCGCACAATCACCCTACCATTACACATTAACGTAAGTGCGTATAACACGAACGGGTAGTAAGACGCAGTGCTAATAATAATAATAATAATATTTATAATCTGTCGATAAATATCACAAATTAATAGTACGGCAAAAAAAACTAGGGTTTTGCATAGTTAACCCTCAGCTGGTATGGTGGGGTCAAACCTGACCCCAGCTGGTAGAAATTGTTGTGTAACTTGCTAGAGTGCAGCACCATTTGGTTGCCCTTCTAGGTAATCTCAGTAGTGAGCATGCTCTTGGGGTAGAAACAACAGTTGTGTTTTTGTTCATTATCATTGTCGTCATACAGTGTCCTTGGGGTCTGACTTGACCCCACCATACCAATATAGTGTGTAATTTTTTTAAGGGTATTATTTTCGTTTTAGTGATTATAATGTTTTATTTTCTATGTTTTATTATACTTAAGTGCTATATATATTTGTAAGACTATTATTTTGTTGTTTTATTTATTTTTATGTTTTATAAACGTGTGTTATTTTCGTTTAGGGATTATTTTTGGTTGATTATTCTACTTTGATTAGATTCAGACTGCTTGATTTATTCTTCACAATATTATTTTACTAATGGCCGGGATTAACTTGAGAGACGATCCTGATGCAATTTTAAAAGAGATATTCAACGATGACCCTGATTTTTTGCTACCAGATAAGGACTCTGAATATTCTGATGCACCTTCGGAACGTAGCGATCATAATACAGATTCAGAGCTTTCAGAAGCAGAAAATGTAGATGAGGATGGGGTTCAAGATGAAGATGTAATACCCGACCGTTCTAGCCTCCAAAATTATTGGTATTCAAAATCAAGATTCAAGTGGTCTAAAGTTCCACCTGCGCAATCTCGTACAAGACAACATAATTTAGTGACACATTTACCAGGTGTTGTAGGAGATGCAAGAACTAACAAACCAAATGAACCAGTGGACGCTTGGCTTCTTCTAATTAATGAGGAAATGATCGATCAGGTTGTGGAGTACACTAATCTAAAAATAACGTATATGGTTGAAAATTATGGTGCTAATGCTTTGAACAGTCAATTCACAAATCATGTTGACAAAATTGAGATGAAGGCGCTATTAGGACTTCTCATTCTATCTGGAGTATTTAAATCTAGCTTTGAGGATGTTGAATTACTTTGGGCCACAGATGGTACTGGAAGGGATATTTTTAGAGCAACTATGTCACTGAAAATGTTCCTCTTCCTCCTGGCTAGCCTACGTTTTGATGATATCATGACGAGAGATGAAAGGAAAGCTCATGATCGTCTTGCCCCAATATCACAGCTTTTCAATGAACTTCTAGTGAACTGCCAATCAAATTATTCCTGTGCTGAATACTTAACAGTAGATGAAATGCTCGTACCCTTCCGGGGTAGGTGTGCTTTTAGAAGATACATGGGAAACAAGCCAGCAAAGTACGGACTGAAGATTTTCTGTCTTTGTGACGCGCGTACACATTATTTGTACAATGCTTTCATCGACTGTGGACAAATGCAAGTGCCAAACCCACGTCGTCTGTTGGTGCCAACACGCACAGTTTTGTCCCTCATTGAGCCAGTGGCAAATTCCAATCGCAATATCACCGCTGACAACTACTTTAGTTCAGTGGAACTTGTAGAAGAGCTGCGTGGTAAGGGACTGACCTTTGTTGGTACTCTCCGTGCTAACAAGAGAGAGATCCCCCAGGCATTCTTGCCTAATAAAGACCGAGAAATTCTGTCATCTGAATTTGGTTTCACTGGAAATACAACCATAGTCTCCTATGTCCCAAGAAAATCAAGATCTGTAGTGCTCTTGTCATCAATGCATCATGACAAATCAGTTTTACCACGACCTGATAAAAAGCCTGAAATCATTGACTTTTATAACGTAACAAAAGTTGGTGTCGATTCCCTGGACCAGAAATGTGGAAACTATGCTGTGGGCCGTCGTTCTAAGCGCTGGCCATTGACTTTATTTTACAGAATTGTTGATATTTCCTGTGCTAATGCGTATGTTCTCTTCACTACTGCCAATCCTGAGAAAAAAATTACTAGAAGGGACTTTCACATATCTATTGGAAAAACATTAATTCAGGTTCATATGATCCAAAGATTAAATGATAAGATCCCACGTGAGCTGAGAGCAATAATTACCAGAATCAAAGGAGTTCCAGATGTGCCACAGCGTATGCCAAGAGAAGGACCTCCCAAAAGAGGACGGTGCTACATATGTCCAAGGAAGATGGACCGGAAATATGCAATCATGTGCAGTGAGTGCAATAATACAGTGTGTCCGCAGCATGCTAACCAAACAACTACATGTAAAAACTGTTCTGCTTAGAGGTAAGGGGTGAGTTTTCAACAGATTCAATATTTATATGCAAAAAATATATGCTAAGTTTATTTACACGTGTTATAAACTACGTGTAAATCAAGTATAGCGAATTACTTAGAATTTTATTAATTAAAACAAATTACTTCGAATTTTTTCACATAAATGTTTTATTGCCTAACGCAGGGAATACCTACTAAATCAATTTTTAGCACCTACATTTTTTATCTATTTTAAAACACTTGACACATTAAAAAAATCATTTAAAACACATAGCTTACATTGATATATTTAAAGAGCTTGGCCTAAAAGTATTGGAAAAACTGAATATTTCCTGCCTGTCAGTTTCCACAATTTTTTATTTTTTTTATTTTTTTCAGCCTCTGGGTGAAGGTCATACCTCTATTGATTTGGAAAATGAAGTCATAGAACCAGTTTGTGAAAATTCAAAGATTTTTAATTATTTCTAAAAATAACTTTTTTTCGTTGGTAAATAAGTGAAATTGGATATTTTTTTCGAAGTAAATAAAAACATTTAAGCAATGTTTATTTAAAATATGATGCATAAATAAGTAATATATATCTTCATATCTTTTTTGATTAAATATTTTTGAAACGCAAGGTTTTATTAATTTTTTTATTGACTGGGGCAAAAATGACACCATCATACCAAATGTGTCCGTATTTTTTGCCATACCATCTGAGGATTAACGTTTTAATATAAATTTATGTTGAATCGTAGCTTAAAACGTACGAAGGTAAGCCTTAAGATAAGGCTTATGATATTGTCACAGAACGCTACTCCTAATTTTAAATTATCCGTTAAATGCATCTGGGTAAAGAGAAAGGATTGGAGAAATAAACAAAGCCCACTATGTAATTTTATGCTGACATATCAAAATTTATCTATAATTACATTTTACATGTCAGTTTTTTGTTGTTTTTTTAGCACCGCGTCTTATTACCCGTTTGGGTTTTACGCTTTAAGTACTATTTACTCTAATGGATTAGGAATTGGGAAGGTTAAATTAGAGGAAGTGAACCCGCATTTGCGTGGAGGGAGAGTGGAAAACCATCTAGGAAAACCCACCCCCAGTTCACCCGACCGAGATTCGAACCTCGATCTTCCCGTCCTCAGCAGTCGAGCTCAACACGACTAGCGCGTTAGCCAACTACGCCACCGAGGCGGGTGACCTGAAAGAAATAGGGTTTAATGAGGTAGACTAGTTAGAACAGTTCAAGATAGAGATAGATAGCTTATTTTTGTAGGTGTGGTATTGAATTTGCTAGTTCCTAGTGCCATAGAGTAAGTAAATAAGAGTGTTACTAGTAAAATAAAGTGCATCTTACAGTGTCATCTACATTTTGTTTGTTACTACCTTGGGAGCAAGTTTAATTTACTGAGATTTTTTTTTTCATAAACATTACCGGTTTTGCTTTAATTATACATTGAAATGAACAAACATATCAAAAATACAACGTAATTAATCACCATTCGACTTGCGCGGAAGCATCTGGAATGAATTGACCGCGTAGGTCAAGAACGGGTTGTATTGGAATCGCGGTGGAAAGATTAGGCTTGGTAACTAATTGTTACAGTAGCTGCTAAAGCTTATTTTATTTTATTTAGTCGTCAAATGATTTTCACTTCAACTACCACGCTTGACTAAAACTTTTGATAATGGTGAGACGATTAAAATAATACTACAAGTTTCCCTTTCACCGCGTCTCTCACTCATCCAGGCTAATCTCACTTTTAATCAATCTAATGGGATAGGGAGTATAAATGTAGTGTTTAGAATGGGGCTGTCAGACTCGATTCTTTTATATCTCGATACCATCGATTCTTGCTGGTATCAAAAGAATCGATCTTAATACGATTTTGAAACTTAAATTCTTAGCTCTCAATGAAAGTACTGGCAACTAATAAAACATTAAAATTCAGAATGAGTAATAATCGTTTATCTCATTATATTAGCTTATTTGCCGTTATTAGCTCTATATTCAATTATCTAGATAAAGTGAATTCAAAAGATGAGTTTTTGACTATTATTTATACCTTTATTTGTGATTTGGTGGTCTAGGGGTAAGGTGTCAGACTCCTGTGCTGGGATGTCCGGGATTCAATCCTCGGTCCAGGCACAGATTTATCCGATTGCCAAACCCTTCCTTCACATCTGACAAGACGTGTATTAATCACAACTTGTGAATGTGTGGAATGTAAAACCTCCACCGTGGTTTGGATCCCACGTTAAACTGTAGGTCCTCCATTTCATCTCACAATCACCCTACCATTACACATTAGCGTAAGTGCGTATAACCCGAATGGGTAGTAAGACGCGGTGCTAATAATAATAATAATAATAATAATAATAATAATAATAATAATAATAATAATATAGCTTTTTAAATTATTCATAAATGTTTGACTCGGTAAGTGAAATAAATGCATACTATTGTAATTACTAATTATTTTGTTAACTATGCGTAGTATTTTTTAATACTCTGTAAAATGGATCTTTTTTTTTGTCAAATCTATATATAAATTGTTTTTTATTATTTTATTACTATTTACTTTTTTCCCCGTGCTACGAAGGCAAATAAATATATTTTTGTATGAGGTTTGATGCTTGTAAAAATAATGAAACATAAAATGTTCAAGAATCAAAAAATTGAGGTTGAACTTAAGAATCGGAATCAAGAAAAATAGGTACTGTTATCTTTATAGTTTAGATTAAATGTATCCACAATTGTGGATGAGGGTGATTGGGAAACCATTTAGGAAAGCACACACCCTTAGTTCAACCAGATGAGATTTGAATTCAGACATTCACATGGCCGGTAAACCAGACTATTAGTCCACGTGCCCACCGATGCGATGGTTACATTTTGTCGATATTGTGAGCGAAAGGTGTTTTTTTTTGTTTCGTGACTGTTCTAAGCCCACCTAACTTTCTGTCACGACTTCACCATACCTGCTAATGAAAGCCATTAATTCACGTGCACACCCTTCTCGCCCGCATTGAGCCACAACTCCATAATCATACTACCCTTACAAACCCAAAACTCGGGTGGGGGGGGGGATAAAGGGATGGACTCACCCGAGCAGAGCTTTTTTCTTTCCGGTGAGCACATAAATACAGTAGTACATTCACCTTAATTAATAATTACCTGCATCGGTATTGTGTGGTGTAAGGCGTAACTCTCGTGTTGGACTAGATTGCTAAAGATGGGAAGATTGGGGTTTGATCCCCATCAAGTGCACTGATGGTGTTTTCCTAAAGAAGTTTACCACTCTCCCTCCACGCAAATTTGGGTGCACCTTGTCTAATTTAAACCTTCCTAATCCCTAACACATTAGTGTAGTTAGTACGACCCGAACGTGCAGTAAGACGCGGTGCTAATAATGATTTAAAAGGTCCTTCTTGTGAAAACTAGACTGTACCACAAGCTTGTGAGATGTGAATGGGACCAGATTGAAGCGCCGCCACCTAAATTGTGAGTTGTGGGTGCTCCTCTGTATCCGTGTGTGTAACCTTGAGAGTTCCAAGACAAGGTTAACTTTCACATCCTAGAGCCGGCCCTGGTCCACACAGACCGAGGGAGAGACTGGAGGCTGCGCTTGCTCGGTCAATGTTCGTCAGAGATCACACATACATCTGTGTGGCAGGATAGTAGAGATGGATAGAACGGAGGCTGTGCTTGCTTGGTCAATGTTCGTCAATGATCACACATACATATGTGATGAGATGGTAGGGATGGATAGAACGGGGGCTGAGCTTGCTTGGTCAATGTTCGTCACAGATCACACATACATCTGTGTTAAGATGGTAGGGATGGATAGAACGGAGGCTGCGCTTGCTTGGTCAATGTTCGTCACAGATCACACATACATCTGTGTGGTAGGATTGGAGGGATGGAGAGCTAGGGACAGGGTTATTACAGTTTTTATATCAAACACATTTTTTTTTCAGAAAAATAAATCAAATATTGCTCTAGTAGAAATTTATCGGCTCACTTTCTATACATATTAATTAGTTGCAGTTCTAGGCCGAGACAAACCTCCCCATTTAACCCACTCTTTAAACCACCCTTCTACACATGTTTAGCCTTTTTTTTCAATTATAATCAATGCATTATTAATTTAGATGATTTATATAATAGAATTATGATCCGAGAAAGTATGAGATTATTGTATAATAGGACGTTATGCTATGCTATGCTATGCGATTTGACAATGACGAGTATGAGACTATGTAATATTACCATATGCTACTATTAATTAGGTGTGTGAGAAGTTTCGAAACGTCCACTTGGCTTCGAAACTGACATCAGCTTAGACTTCGTTTCGTAACAATCTCCGTCTTCGAAGCTTCGCCATTAAAATTATTGACAGCTTAAATACTCAATCTATTTCCAATTTATTTATATTCTGTGATGTTTTGTATATTGCAAATTAATATTAATACGGAAATAATCTGAGGTAATTGGCATAAATCAGTTGACATAATTACTTGATTTATCAGAAGTATTAAAAACAACAATACAATAAAATATTTTCCAAGTCCGTTTAGTGCAAGTTATATAAATAACCACAATATTATATATTTTTTCAGCCATACAACAACTAAAAAAATATTCAAACTTCGATTTGGCTTCGAGAATTTTTCATATATTCTTTTCGAGTTCGCCTTGAATTGAAAAAGTTGACTTAGCATAACCCTACTGTAATATAAACGGTGTTAACTAAACGACTAGTTCAGTATCCAACGGAAGCCGTATGAAAATTTGCTGATATTGGAAATCATGGAATCAATTTTTAAATAAACAAATATTTAACTGAAATTCAAAAAATTATCAATGTATTTTATATGTATGAAAAATAATTACCAAGTAATAGTTTCATGAAATGATTTTCTTAAGAACCTCCCTATCCTGACTTCCGATAATGCCATACATAACAGGACTACAGGACGTATTCCAGTTGGACCACGAGTCCCTTCTTGGGAATTGTAAATAAGGTGTACTGGTGTATTACTCGGCCACGGCTTTTGTCGCCCTCCGTTTAGGATGGGTGTACATGTTTGCTCGAGAACCGCAAAACACAGCAAGTGGTGGATAGTAAGACACAACAAAATGATAAGGTAATCTGACCTGGCCTAACATAATCTAGCCTAACTTAGCTGAGTCTTAACCTATTATAAGGCAAACTTATTGGTGGGATCGAATTCATATCTACCCGTGGGTCCATTATCTGTTACAGTCCTCCTGGCCAGTGATTGTGGCCCAACTAAGCTATGACGATAATCCTCCTGGCCAGTGATTGTGGCCCAACTAAGCTATGACGATAATCCTCCTGGCCATTGATTGTGGCCCAACTAATCTATGACGATAATCCTCCTGGCCAGTGATTGTGGCCCAACTAAGCTATGACGATAATCCTCCTGGCCAGTGAGTGTGGCCTAACTAAGCTATGACGATAATCCTCCTGGCCAGGCTCATTATTAGGTATTTTAAAGAGATTTTCGTATATTTTAAGGCATTCATGTTGAATAAGTATATTTTTAAATACTACCCATATTTTAAAAATGAATAAATGTTCAAACATGAGTTCTTCGACAGAGAGATGTCGGATTATTAAGATAATATAGACAATGAACTTTGTATCTTCTTAGAGCGTACGATTGTAAAATACACATCCCTCGTAAGATTTCAATATATCTGGAAAGGGTTGCTTTGGGAGGGTATAGTTAATACTTCTGAAGCAGATGTTAGTAAATCAATATTATATTCAGCAAAATTAAATACTTTTATTTGTAAAGACTTTTCATTGTCTTTCACATTGTAAAGTGCGTGTTTGATTTTGTCGTGATCATTTATTACGAGTTTAAAAAAGCCTTTTTAGTTAATTTTTTGGTCATATTTAGGTAATCGATATCTGGGCCCTAGTAATAAGTAAACATAAAAAAATAAAAAATCCCAATATAATCACATTAAATTTAATTTGCCTTTAATGAAACCCAAATTATCGTAATAATAAGTGATGATAATGCAGTCAATTTACTAAACAATAATGACGTAGTCATTGCGGAAATGGAGTGTTATAACGAACAAATCAAAATAACAATTTATTTCTATAATTAAATCAATTATACTCTAGCCACAGTTGACCAAAACATTGATAATACATGTTTATTATGTGGCCCTGATTTTGATGACATCACAGACAATGATCATGTGTAGATACGGCATAGATAATAAAGGTATATAATGGTATGACTAGAACAGGAATTTGAGCGCTAGGTGGATGTCAGAAAAACTAATGCTATCGGCTTCGTGCAAAACTGTACCAATTACATTTGTAATTGGTTACATCTTGTATACATTATTACACTAGTTCTAGGTGACGTGGTGGCCTAGGGGTAAGGTGTCAGACTTCTGTGCTGGTGGCCGGGGTTCAATCCTCGGTCCTGGCACAGATTTATCTGATTACCAAACCCCTCCTTCACCTCTGACAAGACATCTTGTGAATGTGGGGAATGCCAGGCCTCCACCGTGGTTCGGATTCCACGTTAAACTGTAGGTCCTTCATTTCATCTCACAATCACCCTACCATTACACATTAGCGTAAGTGCGTATAACCCGAACGGGTAGTAAGACGCGGTGCT
>CABFOW010004474.1:38741-51311 GCA_902141385.1 Timema californicum
AAAAAAAAAAAAAACAGCCCTTAAGTTTGTATACGTATATGGCGTGCCCCCTTTGAGTGGACCGACTATTTTCAGTTTGGGGGGCGTCTGGATCCATATCCCCCTTTCACACAAATTAAACCCCCAGAGTTCAACTTGTCAGTTCCAATAGTCTGTAGAATCTGTGATACTTTGTAACGCTTTGAGACGTGCGATGAAATTATTTTTTTTCCAAAAAATGCAATCAAGATATTCTAAGTTCTGTAACTAACACCGCAATTTAATTTCTCCTAAGAACGTTAACACCAGAAACATAATTAAATTAATGAACTACAATAAAGCATTAGCAGGGATTCTCCAATATGTAAATACTTAGATATTATATCATTATAACCATCACCAATACAGCCTTTTCTAGCCTCTTTTCCAGTAATCCGATCAATGTAGTGAAATTAATCGAGTTAAAATTTACTGGAAAGATTTCAACTCTAGATAAGCTTATATTTTATTCAATATATCACTGTTATCGTGCGTGTAATAATTTACTCTTTTTCAGAACACTCTTCATATGCCAAATGTATAGAAATAACTTTGGACTTGTTTATTTAAGGTCGGTTTCCGTCAATTAGTAACGTTAGTTTGTTTCGTTCGCGCTGGCAGCTGAATGGACTTGTAAGACAGTATACCTAATAATAATAATAATAATAATAATAATAATAATAATAATAATAATAATAATAATAATAATAATGATAATTGTAATAATAATTGTAATAATAATGATGATGATAATCAATACTTTGTTTTTTACTTATGCGTATCCATTTATATTACAATTTCTTTTTAAACAACTACCCGCCTCGTTGGCGCAGTTGGCTAACGCGCTAAGTCGCTCGTGTTAAGCTAGACTGCTGAGGACGGGGAGATCGAGATTCGAATCTCACTCAGGTGAACTGGGGGTGTATTTTCCTATATGGTTTTCCACTCCACCTCCATGCAAACACGGCCTCACTTCCTATAAATTAAACCTCCCCAATTCCTAATCCATTAGCGTAATTAGTACTTCAAGATATAACCCAAACGGGAATTAAGACGCAGTGCTAAATTAAACATTATAAACGATTCATTGGATCAGATTGGATATTACTAGTCTCTCCACCCACACGCACAGGTGGCCACATGGTTAAATACATTAAACTCGCACTGTACAAAGCCGCCATTAACTGTGAGGTTGGGGGCTCGAAACCCGAAATGGTACCCTGTTGGTTGATTTTCCACACATAATTTATCATGTTGAAGATTATCATCCTCTCTACCCGCGAATGAGGCTACATTTCCTCTGAACCAGGGATCAGCATCTGATCGATCTCGCGGCGATTTTAAGTCAATCCTATATATAAGCTCCATTTTCATAAAAAGACGATATTTGAGTCTTCTAAACACGCAAGAATTTTGAAATAATGTTCGAGTGGGACCAAAATTACCGTGATCGGACATAATCGGTAATATAATGAGAAAATTAAATATTTTAACTTTATAATGTACATTTTATTTATTATATAAAAATATATAATAGTGTCAACACATATTTTTGAGAGAGGTTGATCGAAGGAATAAATATAAAATACATAGAAAAAAACAGCAAACGAATAGTGAAGAAACAATGAGTGATTGGGAAGTCTTTGAGTTTTTAAGTCCATACGGGTCCAAAAGGTTTGCCAACCTCTGATCTAAACTAAATAGTGATTCTTACCCATTGAATTGAATTTTAAAGAGCCCATGTGTTTAAAATAATAATAAATATTAGCAGGTACCACCGTGTAATATAGGTCACAGGGATGCAAAGTTATGAAATGCTTATTTTTTCGAAAACTTCTATTAAATGACTTTTTTAATCACTCCAATGTATGCGTTTTGGTTATACGCACACACTAACTACGCCAACCGGATAGGTATAAGGAAGGTAGATTTTTAGAGGAAATGTACCCACACCTGAGTGAAATTAAAGTGGGAAACCATCTAGAAAAAAAATCACCTTTAGTAGGCTACACCCGACAAAGATTCGAACCCCATCACTGGTATACGAGAGTGATGCGTTAGACCATGCGACCGCTGAAGAGGGTTGTAATCAAACTGTTAATGTTCTTGTTTCAGGGTTGGGCTGGAGAACCCCACAATGCACCCTGATCTAGGTGGGCCTTGGGCGCCGTGGGCTGACCCCTGCTGACCTCCCATGGCCATCCCACCACCACGACCCCTCTCCGCCGTTCATCTATTTACCACACCGCCCACGGGGGAAGATGAAGGTCTACGTCGTGACGCACCCTCACGCATTGGCGTGGAGAATGGCGCTTTCGAACCGGGTCCGCCCTCCCCACCACGCGTCCAAGTCTCCGACGCAGCACCTGCATCCACCTTCGAGGTACCCCACATATCGTCGGGACATCTTGGAGTGCCTCGGCCAGAGGTGGCGGACGCTCCTCGACAACAGACCACCCCCACGGACTCGGGGCCGATAGCACGACAGGTCGGCGGCGAGCAATCGCTTCAACAAAATAAACATCGATCTGAAAGTGAAGTTAGGCTAGAGTCACGGCGACTTTCAAAAGAAACAAACGCGTTGATACCACAACATGTTTCAGAAACATCTGCCGGGGGAACCTCAAGAATACGAAGATGCTCTCACAAGAGTGCGCACGGACGCCAAGAGCACCGACATTCAAGGTGCTTCCAAGGTCACAGAAACCATAATAACCATTCGAGATCATCTCGGTCATCGTCAAACTACGGCAATAATAATTGTAGTGCGAGTAATATAGCGAGCACCTCAGATGATAGAAGTAAGAACAGCCCACCCAGATCATCCACGAGCAACCCTGTGGTGTCATTACCTCAACGTCCATCGGAACAGTCGATCACCTCCAGAGTGGGTGGGGGAAATGGTGATAGCAGTAATCATTCCTCTTCGGGGAACGGGAGGGTCGGCACCACCGTCGCTATTGTTCACGAGCCAGATAAACGTGATGACAGGTCATATACGTGTGCGGTGCAAAGTAATATCGCGAGTCAGAACAACGAGAAGAGTGTTCCCTCTGGCGTCAGGTCGAGTTGGACTCAGGATAGCAATGGTAGGAAGAGAGAGGAGGCTACTTGGAGGCGAAGACAAACAGATCCGTCTGGAGAGACTATTAGAAATTATTCCTATCATCGCGATTACCAGGAGGCACTTTCCTCACTCCTGTGGCAGCCATATGAGTGTCGAGATCAGAGCCCTCAAGCAAACACCATTAGCGGTAGTATCGTGGACGATGGTGACGTCTCCATGTGGCTGTACCCGCAGCTCTCGAGGGCCACGAGGGACAGCAATGTGAATGTACCGTACGGGAATCGACTTAGTGATCCTTCACATTTATCTTCTTCGTCTTCCACTTCATCGATGTCATCGGGTTCTTCTTCAGTAGCTTTGGGAGTTGCAGCTATGGTAGAGGAGGGTTGCATATGGAGAATATCCGACAACGATGCGTCGTCGTCCTCTTTGAAGGCTCTGCTCTTGTCCGCCAGCAGCAGCAAGGACGATGGCTTGTCCTGGGGTGACTTGACAACCTCGAACAGCAGGTACAGTGGACTGTCAGCACCAGGGGATGCTGCTATTCATCAGAGAACTGGCAACAGCGCATGTTCTGCGGACGACCCACATCGAGGAAGAGAACCACGGCAGCATCAGCGCGCGGTAGAAGACGACGCAATGGTCAGTGACCTCCAAAAGCGGTGGAGTGGAGAGTCGCAAGGAGCGCTGGTGTCGGCTCATGAGGACTGCTCGCTGTGCTGTTGTCAACAGTTCACTCAGTTGGAGTGCGACCGGCGCACAGAGAGGTTAGGTAGTGGCTGTAGTTTATGTGGTGACGTTCAGGGGCCAGCAGCCATGCTGGTCAACGTAGATTGTCCTGTGGATACCAGAGGTGTTAGTGGTTCGAGGCCTTGCAGGGAAGAGACGCAGGCCCTAGTAGTGTCATCTAGCGTCGCGACGCTCGTCAGTAGTGCGGGAGTGACGAGTAACAGTGTTGGTGATTGTGGTGTGAGTGTAGTTAGCTGCTACAGGGCAGTGCCTGTGTTAGTATCCTCTGTCCCCACTATACCGTGCCTCAACAATGTTTCAAACGTACAAATTGTTCAGGCGTCGACGCCGCCTCCACGGACAACGTCTTCGACGAGTGCCGGGATCATCGCGAGCGGTAGGACCTTCACCTCCACAGAGGCGCAGACGGACGACGTCAGCGTGCCTGTGGACGCGAGTGCGGCGTCTCCCGCGAGGAGCATTGTTAACGCGAGTTCGCAAATAAGTAACAATCGGGAGCAGCGACGCCGCGAGCGTCGAGAGCGCCGTCACCAGCGGCGTTTGAACAGTGCGGGGGAAGGCATGTGGCAGGGCCAGGCGCCGCTGCCGCATCCTGGTGAGCGTCTCCCTGACCTGCTCAACTCACATCTGCCACCCCCCTACTCGACGCTGCCCCTGGGCTTGTCCCCCGTGCCCGTGCCACCTCCCCAAGTACCTGCGCCCCCACCCCCACCCCCAGTGTCGCCGCCACCGCTTCCTGGAAGCATGAGGTTCCCCTTCCAGATTACCCCCGCCGGACGCCGAAGGTAGGACCACCCACAGATCTCTAAAGTGATCATAATATTGCTTGTATCATGTGCTTCTGTATAACATATTGAGCCGACTTCCGTGTCACACGTCACCAAAATTAATATAATTACACCCATTCTTTAACGTAGATAATGAATGGTCTACACCTCACTTCAGAATAAATTAGACCAAGTACAGTTCAATATTCTTAAGAAGGGCCTTTTCATAGGTATAGAAGAGCTATTAGATCTCTTCCACGTGTGAATACTTCAATTCATGTGATCTGCAGATGTCACATTTGATAATTATTATCAATACCTATAAAATAAAGCAAATAATATAGTAAAATATTATTAATGTTGACCACAAAAAATTATATTTGAATTTTCTAAAAGCCTTTTCCTATGAAAATTGGACCGAATAAACTAGATTATGTGTGTTTAAATCAAAGAAATATGTTCAATGTCATTGTTACATTGTAAGTTCTACTAAACTTCATGTATATTCTAAAACTATACGAATTGTTTTTATTTTCAACCAGCATACTTTAATTGAATGACACGATATAGAGTATAGCCTATATTTACTCCTCAAAACTTTCTAGAATCACGCGTCCATCAAACAAGCAAAAATGTGGCAAACTTGTTTGGTCTGATTTTTTTTTAAATTCAACATTGTTGTGATTTCCGAGTCGAACTGAACGATTCGAATGCACGAATAAGAATAATCGAGCTACAGTATGTAGACAAGCATGAAAAGTAAATTGCATTTAGTTTTCAATTATTGTGATAGTAACAATGGGCATAAACATTATTACGAAAATAGTAATTTATTATTTCTTAAAAATAGAGATTTTTTCTTACCCTATATACATTATTAACCCAAGATAATATATATAATAAGACCACCAACAATTTTTTTGAAAATTAAAAACAATAACACTTTCAAATAGTGTTTGTTATGGATCTTATTCTACATATCAAACACCTGACATATCCATATTAAGACTATTCGAGACCTGTGTTAGAAAATAACTACACTCACCTTCATTGGATTTCGTTCCGCCATATTCCTATCGTTTTACTGGAACGCTTCGAAAGCCGAACAATCATAAAGGTCCACCCACATAAATCTGTCCATAGGGAACTTAAAAAACTATAATACACTTAAAACCATAATAGTTTAGTTTATAATTAAAAGTCGTTTAAAATAACTGTTTATATATTATGAATTATAAATCAAACTAATCTAATATAGCCTTCCATGTCTTGAGACAATTGAAGGCTAAATAAATCTTGAATGGGTATTGTGTAATATACATTTAATTAGTGTCTAGTGATTTTTCTGCAAAGTTGACGTGGGTGTTTATTAAGGAAATACGTGGTAATTACATAACATGGCGTGAATGCAATAAAGTGTTTAATTCGCCTCGCTAATACAGTTAAGTTAATCAATATGTAAGCCAAGAAAAATGTTGATACGTCAGATATTTTTGTGATCAATAATCAATAACGGCGTTAGGTTGTGTTTAATGTTTGAGAACATAATTTTTCCCATCTCCCAAACAAACTGCAAATAATTTGCTGAAAGTTCTTGTCACATTATTTTAACCTATAGTTAAATTGGAAAAACATTGAAATTCAATATTATATATACAGTAGGCCGATATGTTAGGGAGGAGAAGTGGGCTTTCATCAAATTATTTGAAAAATGATAGAATGAAATGGAATTAAATTTTATATGTGTAGCAAAGCTCATCTGTAACTCCAATAACCAATTATTTCCTAATTAGGGCATATTGATGTGTACGGTTAGTATACTCACTCCATTTACGGTAAGAATTACTCTCTGAAAGGTCTTTTTTCCTACCAATATCCTAATATATAATATATTTCTGGTGGGAAAAAATGCCTTTCAGAAAACAATTCCTACGCTCAACAGACTTTATGTCAGTTTGATACAATAAAATTGAATCTTCAACTAAAAACACTTCATTTAGCTCAATTTTCAATAAAAGAACCTTTGAGAAAGAATTTTTTTCTGTGGTTAAAAAATGTTGGCATATTATCAAATGATTAGTGCTATTTTATAGCTAATGGTACTATAGCATATCGAAAGTCATAGGTGAGGTTCAGATCATATGACTTGACGTATGAATACGTGAAGGTAGGTATAGAAAACTATGTATCAGCCCTTCCTATGAAAATTATACTTTATTTAGGCCTATATATTAAATGATTCTTTAATGGGAATATCATATTATTAATCGTACTGGTAACACTCGACTACCATTTAATTGTGGTAATATAGAAATTATAAGTGACGGTGTGATGAAGGGAATATATTGCTAGTCACAACATTGTCTCACAACAAATGTCTCATGAGGATACTATGTGAAATATCCCCCCCCCGGCTTCCTGATTCACTTATCTTAGCACAATTACTGTTTATTATTATTATTATTATTATTATTATTAGCACCGCGTCTTACTACCCGTTCGGGTTATACGCACGCTAATGTGTAATGGTAGGGTGATTGTGAGATGAAATGGAGGACCTACAGTTTAACGTGGAATCCGAACCACGGTGGAGGCCTGGCATTCCCCACATTCACAAGATGTCTTGTCAGAGGTGAAGGAGGGGTTTGGCAATCAGATAAATCTTTGCCGGGACCGAGGATTGAACCCCGGCCGCCAGCACAGAGGTCTGACACCTTACCCCTAGACCGCCAGGTCACCGATTTCTTTAAAAAAAATAAAAACTAAAAAAGTACTAAATACTTTTATAATTAATATTCTAGACAAAAAAAGTCAGCAGGGTTCCAAGGATGTAATGGTATCCAACGTGGGTTTCTCTGTGTTCCTGGAGTAAAGTGCTCGCCTCAAGACCCCAAGGTTCGTGGGTTCAAACCCAGCCGGTGTCAAATTTATCTTGAGTGATAAAAAACAACGTGGCACAACTTTCTTCGGAGGGCAAATAAAGCTGTTGCTCTTATGTCGATTGTGGCATGTATAAGAACACTGAAAGGTATGTGAAAACTCCTCTTCTGGGGAAATTGGTAGTTCCTTTCGCCCTCGCTCATAGAAATTCTCGTGTGCTGATATAATTAGTCGGTACAGAAAGTGCACGTTAAATACCTCAAATAAATAACTACATCTAATGTGGGACAGAATGTAGATTTGCGTCTGACTGTACACTACCACCCCGTTTCCCTCCAATTCATATGTAAGCTCAGTGGACATGTTATTTCCCCGTGTCACTGAAATATAAGCTTGCGTCTAAGCATACATACAGTAGCCCCGTGGCTTCTTTGGTGCTGACTGACAGTTCACTGCTGACTTCTGACAGTCAACATTTAGGCATATACCTACATTTTGACTGTCAGAAGTGACAGCTGCTAAACACATGTTTTTGCACATCATATGGTTCGGCGTAGGGATACATAATTTGGTCTGGTAACTTTTAAAAGCCGTCAGCTGTCACTCAGCACCAAAGAAGCCATGGGGCTACTATACACCCCCGATTCCCTCTTTGTATAATGTGAGTGCAGCGGTCGTTATTGTCTCCAGGCAGGTATCGCCGCCTCGCGACAGTCTCAGTAGAAAGTAGGCCACCCGTACCCCCCCCCCTCCGCCCCGCCACCCCCTCGCACTCGTGGAAAGTTGGATGTAAGATCGTCGTGATCACGTCTCAACAGACATTACAACTTACTTCAGCTTGTTCAACACACAAAAACATCAACTGAGGAAACTGGAACAACGTCTTAACTAGATTTATCCCAAACTTTTTGGTAAAAAAAACAAACAAAAAAAGTTAAGATGGGATGGGAGGAACCCTAGTTTAAAGTCAATATTGTATTTATTTATTTTTCAGTTTTTGTACTAACTATTTTTGGGCAAAAATAATATTAAAATATTATTACCATTTAGTTGAAATATAATTTCACCCGTTTCGGTGGTCATATGGTCTAAACTAGGGTTATTCAACCTTTTTTGTTCACTTGCTCTCAGATACAATTTATCTTCAACTTTGTATCCTCAAAGTCGTTCCAAAGTGCATTACACGTTATAAATTTAAAATAAGTAAAATATATTACGTCCAATAAATAAATAATAATTTCTAAATGATAAATGTGTAAATAAATGTATATACATGGTGTCTACTGGGTCACGAAAGTTCCGAGTATCATGAAAAAGTTACATTTGTAAAAAAAAAANAAAGAAAGTCCCTGAAAAGTCACGAATTTTCAATATTTTCGTCATAAATTCAAGAAAATATTTTTGTTTGAGTTTCTTGTGAATCGTAACGTGTCAAATGTTGAGCCATGATGTCATGTGCTAGCCGCAAGTACCTGATTGTTTGTACCGTGATACCAAGGACAAGGTTAACGTTCGCCGTCTAGTTAAAGTTTAATGTTTTGTATGAGTGCATTATGCCTATATATGCATTATACAATGTTCAACCGTTTACCGAAGGAATTTTGTAGTCAAAAGAATAATCAAAAAGTCACTAATCTTTGTTTCTCCAACTTAGTAGACTCACAGATATATTTTTAATTTTATGTATCTCCTAAGATGTGTTTACGTACTTTAGGTTGACTATCACTCGTCTTATGGCCCCTGGCCTTGTCGAGTGCAAGTCTAAAATCTATTTTGTGGGATGGTGGGTGGAAGGGTGAAAGGCGTGACGTGGCTTCACAACATTGGAAAACGTAGATGGCGCTAGCTATTAGCTAGGTATTACGGGAAAATCATCGGTTTGGAAATAACAGTGTTTTTTGAGAACGAGTGAAATTTTTATGTTATTATTTTCAATACCCCTTCAAAGATAATGTATCAATGTTTATTATTTGTTACATTTTTTTATTTTTTTTTATGAAGCCACCAGTGTTCTATTGAAAAATATCAATTTACTCAATATTTGATCACTGTTAAAATCATAGAGGAGGTGTATATAAAAAGTATAACTTAATTAACATGCTTCTATTCTTGAACAAACCGTTTCTGAAAAGAAAACAGCAAAACAATAAAAATTCTTGAAGATAACCGTTTGTTCCAATGGTTCTGCATTTCCACGCCAAATGAAAGGGGCCAATCGCCTTAAAACGTCACCCCCGCAATTGACCAGACTATTGTTGATGGGAAGATCGGAGATCTAGTCCCTGTAGGGTGTTTTGGAATTGTTTTTGCTTAAATTGTTTTCCACTTTCCCCCCTTCATGAAAATTCGGGTACATTGAAATGAAATCCAACCTTTCTCATCCCTAAACATTATCACAATTACTACGTAGGCTTATGCAAAGAGCCCGAACGGGTAGTAAGACGTGGTGCTAATAATAATAATCTGTGGGTATTAGGACAAAGAACCCGTCTTGTATATAATGGTTTGGCGTTGATGCAGCGTCATGGTTCGAATCTTGGGTGGGTGTATTAAGCTGGTTTCTTTTCTAAATGATCTAGCAATCTCAATATTCAAGAAAATTCTGTTACACTTCACCTTAATTCTAGCTTCCTCGTCCTCAAACCTTGCGTTTAAAATTAGTATATAGGCCTACAGATAGCTCAGATGGGTAGAAACACGTGATGCACAAAACACCGCTATAAAATAATACTAAGTTACCTATATTTTTCTCCCCATTGATCTATTTATATCAGTAAAACCCACCTCGGTGGCGTAGTTGGCTAACCTGGTTTCGTGTTGACCTAGTCTGGCGAGGACGGGGAGATCGAGGTTCAAATCTCGGTCGGGTGAACTGGAGGTGGTTTTTCCCTAAATAGTTTTCCACAAATGCTGGTTCACTTCGTCTATATTAAACCTTCCAAATTCCTAATCCATTAGCGTAACTAGTACTTAATCAGACAATCCAAACGGGTAATAAGATCCGGTGCTAAATAAAAATGAATAAATATACCAATACCTAAAGTATTATTCTTCAACAATTATTATTTTTTAAGTTTTACAATTTAAAAAAGAATTATTTCAAAAGATAATCTCACGCTGCAGAAATAAATCCAGCCGACTAACATATTGTACACATAAACAGAGAACAGAGCCAAACAGTTTTGATATAACAGTTTAAATTTATTTTATTAAATTCCTTCACGACATATAACACATCCGTTTGAGTGTTATATGGACGGCCATGTTGTGGTTAGTTCAATGTAAAGGAAATGTTACCTGAGTAATGTGTAGGCATGGTTCCCAATGATGTGGACATCTGCCACGGTCGTTGACTTTTAATGTATGTTGTTGGCGTCACCTGGGAGCTCCTGCAACTGTTGTTTGTTTGTCGGCTGTAAGAATGTTATCACGCTTTCACGACACAGTGGGATTTAAATATTACTCATGTCTACAAGCTATGTATTTCTGAGGGGATGAAAATACTAAAAAACAAACAAGAATACAATAATAACATAAATACATACCTAAACATGCTGTTTCTTTACGGGTTGGACAAGAAACTGTGCATATAGCTCAAAAAATCGACTCCGTACTTAATCCATCCTCACTAACTTTCTCCACACTTCCCTATCCTTGCATACTCCCTTCACTTCTTCACTTCAAGAATATCCATACACTGAGTCAGACATACTCTTTTATTCTTAAAACTCTTAATGTTTATTTTTTCTACATATTCTACAATATTTATCCACGTCTTAAATGCCCTACACCTTCCTTTTGATCCACACACACTCTACATTAATATATTTTATTTTACTTCGATACACACTCATCCTCTCAACATGCCCAAACCAACGTAAGACTCTTATTTCACATTCAACTATAGGATTCCCTTTCAAACCACACTCCTTCAGCCCACATTCATTACTGGCTCCGTCTGTACGAGTTTTCCACACACATTTCTTAGATATCTCATTACAACTGCATTCACCTTTCTCTTGTGTTTATATTTACAAACGCACACTTCATATCCATAAAACAATGTTGACGTCAGCAAACTTTTATATACTACCGTCATCTTGAGCTCGTTCGTTACTACTTCATTCGTGGCCATAGTGCACTTACGTCAAACTACTCTCCGATATGCGTTCACCCATCTGTCGATTTCACTCTCCATACTTACATTTTTACAGCTTCCGTCTTTAAGTTATTCCTTGATCTACAGTCTTGATAATAACTACCATCTTGAAGTTATTCCTCTTAACTACCACCTTTAAGTTATTCCTCTAACTACCATCTTGAAGTTATTCCTCTTAACTACCACCTTTAAGTTATTCCTCTAACTACCATATTTAAGTTATTCATCTAACTACCATCTTGAAGTTATTCCTCTAACTACCATCTTGAAGTTATTCCTCTTAACTACCACCTTTAAGTTATTCCTATAACTACCATCTTTAAGTTATTCATCTAACTACCATCTTGAAGTTATTCCTCTATCTACCATCTTGAAGTTATTCCTCTATCTACCATCTTGAAGTTATTCCTCTATCTACCATCTTGAAGTTATTCCTCTAACTACCATATTTAAGTTATTCATCTAACTACCATCTTGAAGTTATTCATCTAACTACCATCTTGAAGTTATTCCTCTATCTACCATCTTGAAGTTATTCCTCTATCTACCATCTTGAAGTTATTCCTCTAGTTATTATTCCTCTAGCTACTATATTGAAGCTATTAATCTAGTTAATGGATTGAACTAGTTCTGTTGAGATCTGTCCTTTGTGGTAGTTAACTCATACCAACTTGAGCGCTTGAGTACATTTTTGCTGGCGCAAGTCAGGGTGTCTACCATCCGGGAAAATCAGGGAAAACGGGAATTAGCCGGGAATTTGAAGTGATCGGGAAAAAACGGGAATAAGTCGGGAATTTGGTAAATCACAATAAAAATCCGGAAAAATGATATTTTACTCAAAATATGAAATACAATAATCAGTAAATTTATTCATTTTTTTTGCTTGTAGCTGTGTAATATATTTTTAATTACTAGTAAACAATTTTAAT
>CABFOW010004475.1:10276-23753 GCA_902141385.1 Timema californicum
GGTGACCTGGTGGTCTAGGGGTAAGGTGTCAGACTTCTGTGTTGGGGGTCCGGGGCTCAATCCTCGGTCCCGGCACAGATTTATCTGATTGCCAAACCCTTCCTTCACTTCTGATAAGACGTGTATTAATCACATCTTATGAATGTGGAGAATGCCAGGCCTCCACCGTGGTTCGGATCCCACGTTAAACTGTAGGTCCTCCATTTCATATCACAATCACCCTACCATTACACATTAGCGTAAGTGCGTATAACCCGAACGGATAGTAAGACGTGGTGCTAAATATTATTATTTGTTTATCTAAGATGTTTAGTTACAATTAGGGGCGTCGGGAGAATTATTTTTTTCTTCAAGATCGTATCAAACCCTAACAAATAAGAATATTGTTGCTTTATACAGTAGTAGGGGAACTTTATTAGTTGAGAGAGGCGAAGATGGTGGAGTGGCAGGGGGGGTGAATTTACAAAAAAAATTGTTTTTGGGTCTTCCTAGATGATACCTCTTAAATTTTTTTGTTGAAATTTGGATAATCCTTGAGGCTACAACCCGTTCATGTTATTCGTCCATGAACTAATTACTATAATGTGTTAGGAGATGTAGAAAGTTGAATTCAGAGCGAGTGCACCCACATTTGCGTGGTGAGAGGGGGGGGGTGAGAAACCGTTTATGAAAATAATTCACCCTCGGTACACTCACAGCCGGGATATAACCCTGATCTCCCCGTCGTTGGCAGCCCAGTCTATTGAGAGAATGACACCTTAGACCGTGCGACCATAAAATCAGGTTTGTTTCTTTTCAATGTCTTTATATAACATGGTACTCTGGTGGTCATTTGCCCAAATTCCTTGTTTGAAAATTTTAAATAGGTAAAAAAAAGTGTGTGGGGGGGGGAAGAGGGGGTCAGATGGAGGGGTAGGTTGTTCGGGATGGAAGTTAAGTCTAAGTTTATAAAGTAATATGTTGGCACAACTTTGAAGCAGGTGTTCTAAAAAAAATATTAGGAATGCGCTGTTTAAAAAACGAACACACACACATATGAAGTCTGTTAAAGACGTTTGACTCAAAAGATTCTTTCATTCATGGGGAGTGGGGAGTAATTTATATTTTGTCTGCTTTATTTTTTTATTTTTCACACGCTAGTGGTTTTTTAAAAACCTCTGTTATGAGATATATAATATCCCTCAGATACTTGTAATAGTGTGCACACGGTATAAGGCGTCAGCATGTCTGGTATAGATATCCAGTGACGTGGAAGGTAGGTGTTCTAATCACAACTGGAAGTGCTGATGGGTTTTTTTCTCTCTCCTAAATGGTTTCCCACTCTCCTTCCACGCAAATGCGAGTAGATTACCTATAAATTCATCCTTCCCCCATACTTACCCCGTTAAAGTAATTATATAAAAATAATGCATTTAACCTGAACAGGTAGTAAGACGTGGTTGTTAAAAAATAAATATGGTACACCCCACACTTTTTATCTTAAAATAAAGACATTTACTAACAAAACTCGTAAGATTTATGAAACAAAATAACAGATTGCCGCAGAAATACTCCACACAAACTGCTCAAATTAAATAATACACACTGTTACAGAAACATTAAGAAAAAAGGAACATCTATATACAACAAAGAGCAAAACAATCTATTTCTCTTTTTAAGGAGCTGCATGAAATAGATTAATAGAATTGATTATAGCTCAGAAACTGTTGTTTTTATTTAAAGAAATATATTTTTAATAGTAGGCCTACTACAATTATTTATAATGATAAGTATTTTTGTATCTCAAATAGATGAGGAGAAATGACCAAAATTGAAAATGTCTAATAATGTAAAGTACCATCAAAGTCATTTTCATGTGAAAATGAAAATTAACATTTTGTTTATAATTTAAAACAACATCTGGATACAAGGTTTAATCAAAATATTTAGAGCTAGTTTCAAGAAAAAAAATAATCTTTTTTTAAAAACCTTTGGAGGATACCTTATAAAAACTCTAGATACCTAGTTTCAGCCCGATCGGTAAAGTGATTTCGGCTCTTGTCCGAGATACAGACAGATAGACAGACGGCATCGCAAAAAACAATATTTTTTTGTGTGTATGTGTTTAAGGTGTCATGAAACGTCAACATTTATTTAAATCTAGAGATGTATTTTATTTTTTATGATCACAATACTTCTTTCTCCGAGGGGAGAGAGAGAGAAAGTAAAAAGTAAAAGAAGCTAACTGCATCGTGATGGCTTCCATTTTTTTTAAACACATGAGGAGAACCTTTCCGTCACGCTACGTTACTTGGACGTTAAGAGACTCTTGGTCCCGGAGTTAAGGGTGCCTCACACGGTGCTGGTTTATTCACCGCTCGTTGGCTTTTTTTTTTATCCGCCACACCAAACCGAGTTTCCGGGTAAACAATTTGCCAGCGAGAATATCCCCCACACGGTGCTGGTAAAAAACCAGGAATCTGGGGGACAGACCTTCTCTAATATCATGGAGTCTCCGGAGGATTCACTTTGTGGTGCAGTTTCAATCAAGGTGCGGCAGAAGGGAGCGCGAGTAACTTTACAGTTTCTATAGAATTGAAATTTATTGACAAAAATAAATCAAATATTTCTCCAGTAGCAACCTAGAGTTTAGTTTTCTGCACATACTGATATCAAATGAGTTTGAATATCTGTCAGGGGTGTCCTGGAATTTGGTCAGAACTTTTTATCTTTATTAAAAAAAAGTTCTGACAAAATTCCAGGACACCCTTGACAGATATTCAAGATCTGTTGATATCAGCATGTGTAGAAAACTAAACTCTATGTTGCTACTGGAAGAAATATTTGATTTATTTTTGTCAATAAATTTCAATATTATAAAAACTGTAAAATTACTTATACTCCCTTCTGCCGCACACAAAACAAATTGGGTACAGAAGAGAATAGGTAGGCGAGTATCTCACGGGTTGGGAGGGGTGGGGGGTGGCTTCAGACTATCTGTTGAAGGAACTAGCATCCGAAGACCCACAGGCTTACCGTAAAGTTGTCTTGTGAAAAGTTTGAAGAGCTTTTGAAGGAAGTAGATCCCCTTATAAAGAAGCAGGATACGTCGATGAAAATGTTTAACAGCTCATGAATTTCAAAACAAAACAATAACGCGCAACTGCGCAACGACTCACTCTTGAGATAATATCCTATACCTGCCTGTCTTTCTCGCGCATGCGCAGAGAGAGGAACTATTCACCAGTCACCAGCTGATACCATCCTCACACGAAGCTTTTTTTTTTTAACAAAATGCTAGTAAAATCAGTCTGCTTTTCTTCACTTTGTTGACAGCAAACAAGTTGAGCGTGTCTCTAATTATCATCTCGGGAGAATTATTCGCTATTATAATAATAATAATATTTAGCACCACGTCTTACTACCCGTTAGGGTTATACGCTTTAAGTACTAATTACGCTAATGGATTAGGAATTGGGAAGGTTGAATTAGAGGAAGTGAACCCGCATTTGCGTGTAGGGAGAGTGGGAAACCATATAGGAAAAACCACAACCAGTTCACCCGACCAGATTCGAACCTCGATCTCCCCATCCTCAGCAGTCGAGCTTAACATGACTAGCGCGTTAGCCAACTACGCCACCGAGGCGGGTTATTCGCTATTGACAACAAAATAAATTGCTAGAGATTCAAAGAAACTGTTGGTTTTACAGAGTTTGCAAGTGGAAACAAGAGTGAATAATAATAAAAAAAAGCTTGTCAGATTCGAATAAAACCAGCCCCGTGTGGGGTACTCTCTACCTCTGCAGGCAGGCAGACTAACACTGTGCCGGGGTGTCGGCCGGTTTCGTTTGAAAGGGTAGTATAGTAGCGCCGCATGCCGGGTTTCATTAAAAGTTGTTCAACGTCCGCTATTGGCTTTGGACCAAGGATGCTGTGACATCTTTAAACCCAGACACAAAGGGTTTTCACACCTCCCCCTCTCTCCCACAACACTTCTAACAGGTCCCGGGTTCATGGCAGGGTCAAGCACGTGACAGCAGAATTTTTTAAGGGTATTAGGTCTCGAAAAGCAAGATTCATAGAGTTATTATTATTATTATTATTATTATTATTATTATTACCACCGCGTCTTACTACCCGTTCGGGTTGTACGCACTTACGCAAATGTGTAATGGTAGGGCAATTGTGAGATGAAATGGAGGACCTACAGTTTAACGTGGGATCCGAACCACGGTGGAGGCCTGGCATTCCCCACATTCACAAGTTGTGATTAATACATGTCTTGTCAGAGGTGAAGGAAGGGTTTGGCAATCAGATAAATCTGTGCCGGGACATTCTTAGAAGAATCGCCAAATTCAATCTTATTACAAAGTTTCCCCCCCCCCCACGTGTTCTCCCCCCTCCCGACAAGTTATCCACGCCTTAGTACCCATTTGGGTGAACTGAATATTATTATTACGCTAAAGGGGTAAGGATTATTAAGGTATACATTAAAATACAAGTATTTATTTACATTTCCTTCGCTCGGTAAATATAAAAAAGTTTTTTTGGTATATCCAACCCGGGATTGTAAATGCGGTGTCCCGGAGAAAGTAACAAACTGGACTAAACAACACTGTCCACGATCCCACAAAAAGCGTTCCCAACCAATTTTTCTGGAGGTTTCCTCAGAATAACCAATTTAGGGAAAAAGAAAAAAAAATTGGTAGCGTCGGCACGCAAGCGAAATACACCGACCAAGCGACCACCGCTCGTTGGTGAAGATAGTGCCAACATTTGCAGCGAGAGGGTGTCATGTTGTTAGTACAACGAATTCCCCGGGTCGGTAATCTCAGTTTTCTATACCGGAGCCTCTACTTCTTTATTCAAGTATCTCCTAATTTGTCCTCACGAGGCTGAGTTAACCCCGTTAAAGACTCAATACTTCACAGAAGAATCTAGAAGCTCTGGGGATTGAACCCAGGACCTCTGACCGCTAATCCAAAGAGGTGATATTTGGAAAAAAAGGCTATTAATAAATACTATAACTATCACACAAGGTTATTAGAATATTCATCCCCTCTTTTTAATAGCTTTGCGGACTATACGCGTTCATTATTGACGCTAGTTGGATAAGGATGAGGTAGGTATAGATTTGAAGGAAATGTGCTCGCATTTGTGTGCGAGTATAGTGGGGAACTATTTAGGAGAGAAATTAAAATTAAATTATAGCACTACGCCTTACTAACCGTTCGAGTTATACGCTTAAGTACTAATTTGCTCTAATTGGCTAGGAATTGGGAAGGTTTAATTCAGAGAAAGTGAACCCATATTTGTGTGGAGGGAGATTGGAAAACCATTTGGGGGGGGGGTAGGAAACCCTTAATTCACCAGACAGAGATTCCAACCTCGATCTTCCGGTCCTCGGTAGTCTAGCTCAACATGAAACTAGCGCGTTAGCTAACTACGCCACCGAGGCGGGTAATTAAGAAGAAAAACCATCCTCAATCTACCCGGCTGGTATTCGAACCTCAATCTACCTGTATCAATTAAGTTTAAAATTATTGCTTTTTGGTAACCTGGTGGTCTAGGGGTAAGGTGTCAGACTTCTGTGCTGGCGGCCGGGGTTCAATCCTCGGTCCCGGCACAGATTTATCTGATTACCAAACCCTTCCTTCAACCTCTGACAAGACATCTTGTGAATGTGAGGAATGCCAGGCCTCCACCGTGGTTCGGATCCCACGTTAAACTGTAGGTCCTTCATTTCATCTAACAATCACCCTACCATTACACATTAGCGTAAGTGCGTATAACCCGAACGGGTAGTAAGACACGCTGCTGCTAATAATAATAATAATAATAATAATAAAAACCACACACACACGCGCGTCATTGTAACGTTGTCTGAATTATCTTCTTTTCTGGATTCAATGTAACAAATTATCCCCGTTCCTCGATGCTTGGCAAAGTACCACAAGACAACACAGGGCTAGACTTTGCTGTTCAAGGTTCTCCGATTTCTTTAAAGAAATATCTACATTTCCAACGGGCTTGGGGTTGATCAAAGCACCCGACAAAACTTATTATTCAAGTTTTTAAAACTACAAGCTATAAATATTTAAAAAAACAAAAAAACCAGTATACGCTATAATCTTAACACTTCTTTAGAAGGGAGTTAAATTTAGTCTGATTAGGTTGAAGGGAGGACGAAAGGGGTCGTCCAGATTAACGACGCCACTGATTAGGCCTAAATCGTTTTGTCAATATGAATAGAGAGATCTGCTTCGGTGGCCGCATGGTCTAAGGTGCTACTCTCGCAGTGGGCTAGCCTGCCGATGATGAGGAGATCAAGGTTTGAATCTCAGTCGGGGTGTACCGAGAGTGGTTTTATCCAAAATTGTTTTCCCCATTCTCCTTCCCCGCAAATGTGGGTACACTTTCTATATATATAACCTCTAATCCCGAAAACTATTAGCATAATTAGTACACAAGCATATAACCCCAGCGAATAGTAAGACGCGGTGCTAAGAAAAAAAAAGTTAATTTAATAAACATATCATTTTGACCTTGGTTACATAAAGTTGGTGACCTGGTGGTCTAGGAGTAAGGTATCGGACTTCTGTGCTGGCGGCCCGGGTTCAATCCTCGGTCCCAACACAGATTTATCGGATTACCAAACCCTTCCTTCACCTCTGACAAGACATCTTGTGAATGTGTGAAATGCCAGGCCTCCACCGTGGTTCGGATCCTATGTTAAACTGTAGGTCCTCCATTTAATCTCACAATCACCCTATCATTACACATTAGCGTAAGTGCGTATAAACCGAACGGGTAGTAAGACGCGGTGCTAATAATAATAATAATAATAATAATAATAATACATTAAGTTGGGAGTGTAGGGTACTCGAGAAAAAGTCTTGTGTTTTTGCAGTTTTCAAAGTTTTTTTTTGTCAAAATATTTCTCCAGTAGAAACATGGGAGTCTAATTTTCTCCACACGATGATATCAACAGTTGTTGAATATCTGTCAAGAGCTTAGCGGTATTAGATGAGAAACTTCTTAAATGAAGAGAAAAAGTTGTCATTGAATTCCAGGACACCCTTGACATATATTCAACAAGTGTTGATATTATGATGTGAATAAGATTAAACTCTAGGTCTTTATTGAAGAAATGTTTTATTTAGTTTAGTGGAATTCCTATTTTAAAAAAAATTAAAACTGCAAAAATACTACTCTTAAATAGCCATTTCTACCGACCCGAAATAGTATTCAAACAACAGTTTCAAATTAAAACGCCGCTTTTAACGGATTACTGGATCTTAGTGTGAACCAAAGAAGGATGAAGAAGACTCGGAATTCCCTCGTCCTGCGAGTCCTGCGGTCCTTGCACGTTGAAAGGAAGGATTTGTCTAAACGGGGGTTCCCAAAGTGTGGACCTTTCGGTCAAACACAACCGTTTTTGTTAAATCTATAAAGTTGTGCGCATTTTAGTTACGTAAATGTGGTAGGAGAAAGTAAGGTAAAATTTAGAATAAATGTACATGCATTTCTATGTGGAAGGTTACCTGGCGGTCTAGGGGTAAGGTGTCAAACTTCTGTGCTGAGGGTCCAGGGTTCAATCCTCGGTCCCGGCACAGATTTATCTGATTTCCAAACCCTTCCTTCACCTCTTACAAGACATCTTGTGAATGTGGGGAATGCCAGGCCTCCACCGTGGTTCGGATCCCACGTTAAACTTTAGGTCCTCCATTTCATCTCACAATCACCCTACCATTACACATTAACGTAAGTGCGTATAACCCGAACGGGTAGTAAGACGCGGTGCTAATAATAATAACATTTAGAAGAAAACCTATCCTCAATACGTCTGTTCCCCGAATGACTCACCTTGGCTCCCAACGTACGGTGAGTCTCTTTCTGCGCTGTTTCTTCTGAAGCCTGAGTCTAGGTTTGTGGAGCATGCGCAGTGGGGGCGGCCCGCCGGGCTCCTGGCTGGCGTACAGGTGCACGTAGCTCTCCGCCTCCAAAGGCGTCACCTGCAGCACGTACATCCCCACCGCCGCCCTCTCCAGGCTGAAGGTGTGGAGCTCCCGTCCGCGGTACTCGTACAGGGGCGGACCAGACGAGCTGTTGAGCGCCGTCAGGTCGGACACTAGGGAACAGGGGGTGAGATATACTCTATACTAGGTCCGTCATTGACCTACTGACACTGAGGAACAGAGGGTGAGATATACTCTATACTAGGTCCATCATTGACCTACTGACACTTAGGAACAGGGGGTGAGATATACTCTCTACTAGGTCCATCATTGACCTACTGACACTGAGGAACAGAGGGGTGAGATATACTCTCTACTAGGTCCATCATTGACCTACTGACACTGAGGAACAGGGGGTGAGATATACTCTCTACTAGGTCCGTCATTGACCTACTGACACTGAGGAACAGGGGGTGAGATATACTCTCTACTAGGTCCGTCATTGACCTACTGACACTGAGGAACAGGGGGTGAGATATACTTTCTACTAGGCCCATCATTGACCTACTGACACTGAGGAACAAGGGTGAGATATACCCTCAACTAGGTCCGTCATTGACCTACTAACACTGAGGAACAGGGGGTGAGATATACTCTCTACTTGGTCCGTCAATGACCTACTGACACTGAGGAACAACAGGGGTGAGATATACTTTCTACTAGGTCCGTCATTGACCTACTGGCACTGAGGAACAGGGGGTGAGATATACTCTCTACTAGGCCCATCATTGACCTACTGACACTGAGGAACAGGGGGTGAGATATACTTTCTACTAGGCCCATCATTGACCTACTAGTGTCTGACACTGAGGAACAACAGGGGTGAGATATACTTTCTACTAGGTCCATCATTGACCTACTGGCACTGATGAACAGGGGGTGAGATATACTCTCTACTAGGTCCGTCAATGGCCTACTGACACTGATGAACAGGGGGTGAGATATACTCTCTACTAGGTCCGTCAATGACCAAATGACCTACTGACACTGAGGAACAGGGGGTGAGATATACTCTCTACTAGGTCCGTCAATGACCTACTGACACTGAGGAACAGGGGGTGAGATATACTCTCTGCTAGGTCCGTCAATGACCAACTGACACTGAGGAACAGGGGGTGAGATATACTCTCTACTAGGTCCGTCATTGACCTACTGACACTGAGGAACAAGGGTGAGATATACTCTCAACTAGGTCCATCATTGACCTACTGACACTGAGGAACAAGGGTGAGATATACTCTCTACTAGGTCCGTCAATGACCTACTGACACTGAGGAACAGAGTGGTGAGATATACTCTCTACTAGGTCCGTCATTGACCTACTGACACTGAGGAACAGGGGGTGAGATATACTCTCTGCTAGGTCCGTCATTGACCTACTGACACTGAGGAACAACAGGGGTGATATATACTCTCTACTAGGTCCGTCATTGACCTACTGACACTGAGGAACAGGGGGTGAGATATACTCTCTACTAGGTCCGTCAATGACCTACTGATACTGAGAAACAAAGAAGTGGAAAAAATCGATTGTTGAAAATTATCAACCAACAAAAATCGATTGTTTTAACACCATCTTCTTCCACATTAGCCATATTAATAAATTGAAGAGTTTCTTTCTCTGTCATAATCGTTGCGCAATATCTACCACATGCGGAGGTCCGAAAAAATTTAAAAAATTAGTATCCCCTGTGCATGAACATGTGCACCTGAAAGCTGGAATTTTCAATTTTGAATTTACTTCTACGTACAGTAAATTCATAAAACGACGAACAGCGGGTACTTCAGCTAGTAATGAATAATACAAACGTACGGATAATTGTTGTGTGGTCGACGACTTACGTTTGTCCGTATCGTTTTGGTGCCTGTACCTCACGGACCACGCGACGCTGGACGTGCAAGGCGTCACGGTGATGGACGCGCAACTGTCTGTCTTCTCCTGCAGGAAGAAGAACCTGGGAACCACACAAGAACCGCGATATACAACAAACTTTACAGGATCTTCGTAACAAATACTGACAATTCACGTTAACATTTTCATCAATTTACGTTTTTTAATAAAAAGGGGGGGGTGGGGCTGCAGCACAGTGGCATTTCCAAACAGTACAAGATAACCAAATTTCCTCTCACGCCAAGTGGGTGTGTCAATGCAAGTTTTGGCTATTATTTACTTACGAAAACCTTTCATTTTTTGTTTAATTTTCCCCTCCCAGTTTTACTAAATATTTCATATGAGCCACCATTTTTTTTTTTTCAGGATGGTAATGGTTTTTAGTCCGGCACGGTTGAAAAATGTATCATTGGAAGAATATATATACCAAATCAATGGCTAACCTAACCTAGCATAACCTAACCTGCCTAACCTAGCAAAGTTCCTTCATACTAATAGTTATATAACAGGACCATCATGTAGTCCGCTTAGTGACTTACAGTTGCTAATATCAAGGCTCTTAACTCGCCGAAGGACGCGAACACTTACGGTTTATTTTAGGTGGGTGCAAACGCCCACATTTTTTTTTTGAAAGGGTGCAAACAGCACGCTTCCTGGTCACGATAGACCATACTTCCAATTTTATGTTCCCCCAACAATAGAGTAACTTATAAGTAGGTGTGGGACTATGGTAGGCTATCCCTCGCTAACGAGAATGATTTTCTTCTTCAGCTCGTTCTTCAGAAGAGGCCTCTGTGCGTGGTATCTTCTAACGTGGGAATGTTTCTGCGCATCAGCCCCCCCCCCTACCCGCACCCCCTACACGATCCTTGGCAGGCACAGGACCTACGATCATGTGGCGTAGAGACTACGACCGCTGGGGATTCCGTGACGGTTGCAGCCTTCATACGCTTTCCCGGCCGTTAGTAGCTTCTACACCCGGTCCGCAGTCGAGGACTTTCTTTATATTCTATGCCGTTGACCATCCGCCTTTAGGGGTATTATACCACCCTGAAGGCCATGAGAATGCCCTAGACTCCAACTGCTCCTCCGCCCTCCAAGGAGGCCGTTAGGTATGGTAGAGGAAGACTCCTTATCCCGGGAATCATTCGGTTGTCGAAGCCTCGTCAGTCGAAATAAGGGTGCAACATGGACAGGCGAGGTTGAACTTTTGAGTTGGAGAGCTAACTGGCAGACCCCACTCAACCTCCTTACGCCCTCTAAATATAATTCTACTGACCAGAGCAGATTTGTTGTAGAGCATCTTTAGATTCACGTTCAACGTTTACGTAAGTTGAATATCACTTAGTATTCACGTGACATGAATAAACATGTAACGTTATCAGTACTCGCAACGATAACCTTGAGAAAAACACTTTCCTTTACATCCATTACTGTTTCCAGCCTGGGTCAGTTTATTATTATTATCACCGCGTCTTACTACCCGTTCGGGTCATACGCACTTACGCTAATGTGTAATGGTAGGGTGATTGTGAAATGAAATGGAGGACCTACAGTTTAACGTGGGATCCGAACCATGGTGGAGGCCTGGCTTTCCCCACATTTACAAGTTGTGATTAATACACGTCTTGTCAGAGGTGAAGGAAGGGTTTGGTAAAACCTTCTAATTGAGTATTAAACTTGCGCCAATTCTATAAAAGGTTGTATGACCTTGTGGTCTAGGGGCAAGGTGTCTGGGGGTCCAGTGTTCAATCCTCAGTCCCGGCACAGATTTATCTGATTGCCCAAACCCCTTCCTTCACCTCTGACAAGACGTGTATTAATCACAACTTGTGAATGTGGGGAAAGCCAGGCCTCCACCATGGTTCGGATCCCACGTTAAACTGTAGGTCCTCCATTTCATTTCACAATCACCCTACCATTACACATTAGCGTNTATAACCCGAACGGGTAGTTAGACGCGGTGCTAATAATAATAATAATAATAATAATAATAATAATAATAATAATAATAATGATAATAATAATAATAATAATTAGAAGGTTGGTTAGATCCTCAACATTTTCACCGTCAGCTGTAAAGTCCTGGTAGCACTGAAGAGATGTACTAGGGAAATAAGGAGTGAGGTAGTTGCCCGTTTCTTTCCTCGCTGAGTCAGAAAAGATAGAATCCAAAAAATAAATATTTTTTTATCCAAGTTGAACATAAAAGTTAATAAATACCATGTTGTTGTTTATTACGTCAGTCTCGAAATAGATCTAATTTAAAAAAATATAGAAAAACATGGTCTATGTTTTCAATCGATTTTTTTTAGCATTTTTAAACTCAAATAACTTGAAATGCGATAATAAACTAAATTCTTTTTGAACGCCTGCCATCTTGAAAGTGATAACCAGACAACAGAACCATATTAAAATAAGTCGTACAACCTCGGTTGTAAAATTTCACTGACAAATCTCGTTAAAATTGGTCCACGCATTTGACATTAACCGCGGGACAGACAGATGAAATGTCAAACGGTCGAGTTTAAACAGTATCTCGCTCCGCTCGGTCAAGGTAATTTATCTTATCCCTCAAAAATGACAGCTGAAGATCACATGATTTGACGTATCCTAAGTTTCGGTGAATTTTTTTTTAAATCGTACACATTAAATTAAATTAATTATTATATCAAATATATAATTATTAAGAATATCAAAGCATTACTAACTTGGTCCATCCGTTTTGGATGTAGAGTGCGTATTTTAATTACTCCAACTTAGACTTTCCCATTACCATCAAATCAGACTATAAGAGCCTGACATTTAGTCTGTGTGACCATCGTCACACGTTTCGGCGTATTGATTTTAAAATTTAAGGTTTTTTTAAATAAAAAAAAATATATATATATATATTCTATTACGTACCTGTTCATGCAACAAGAAATCTAAAAATAAATCAAAACTTTTGTACTTGTCTTTACAGTTCGCTACCGAATGTTAACATATTTTCTACCTCCCTTTTTTTTAAATATATAAAAAGGATGTGTTTGTGCTAAAATTAGATCACAATACAGATCTTTGTTAACCGTACAAAGCGATTCATTGTCAAAGTTAATGATCTACTATCCACCACTTTACACCCCATTTATTTTCATATAACAAAAAAAAAATCATCCATTAGGCGTCTTTATTTAGATGCCTTTTTTCATGATATCAAGACGAAGTTTGTCGGCGCGCGGGGAAATCTGGGGAGTTGTGTTGTTTAGCTAAGTATATATATTGGTAGAAGAGGTAGAAACCACTATTATGAAGTGGATGTGATTATTTTTTATTTATAAAAAAACTCAATTTTTTTACTCAACACCCCACCCCCATCTTCCCTCCATCCCAGTCCGCTCCCAGACACATGGCGACGCCATCTGTCGACAGAGCATGTGACAACGTTTTATTTTTATTTTATTTTTTGAAAAATTCACCAAAGCCACCTTATCACTCACGTTTTTCTGGATCATTTACATTCTAGAACATAAATCATTCAGAGGTACACGCCGACCTTAAAAAGTAATTTATTACCAAGCGTTTAAGATTATTTCCCCCCCCCCCCCCC
>CABFOW010004475.1:43485-55815 GCA_902141385.1 Timema californicum
ATCCGAACCACGGTGGAGGCCTGGCATTCCCCACATTCACAAGATGTCTTGTCAGAGGTGAAGGAAGGGTTTGGTAATCAGATAAATCTGTGCCGGGACCGAGGATTGAACCCCGGCCGCCAGCACAGAAGTCTGACACCTTACCCCTAGACCACCAGTTCACCCCATTAACGTGTTAAGGGTGTGGTGGATCTAATTGAGAACAAGTGTGCCTGCATTTGCGTGTAAAGAGATTGTAACATTATTTAGAGGAAACTACACTCAGTGCACCTGACCAGGATTCGAACTTAAATCGATACACTATCGGCAGTCAAGTCTATTGCAAGAGTGACGCATCAGACCAATCGACCACTGAAGCAGGTGTGTGTATATATATATATGAGCTATTAGCGTAATTAATGATAATAGGAGACACTGAATTAAAAAGCCAACTGGGTAGCGATGAGAAAGATAAAATTTTACTAGAAATGTGCCCATATTCGTATGAAGGGAAAGTGAAAAGCCATCAAGGAGGTAAAATGACGCTCGTTACATCCTGTCCGGGATTTGAACCTCGACCTCCCTCGTCACAGGTAAAAATCAAAATTAAATGAGCTTTGACGTTTAGTACCGCGTGTTCACAAGTCACGAGTGAAGTATGTAGTAGAAGTGTGTAGGTGAGTCGCGGCCTAATCTTGAAACCGTGTACGAGTTGCGGACTAATCTTGAAATCGTGTACGAGTTGCGGACTAATCTTGAAATCGTGTACGAGTTGCGGACTAATCTTGAAATCGTGTACGAGTTGCGGCCTAATATTGAAATCGTGTATGAGTTGCGGCCTAATATTGAAACCGTGTACGAGTTGCGGACTAATCTTGAAACTGTGTACGAGTTGCGGCCTAATCTTGAAATCGTGTACGAGTTGCGGACTAATCTTGAAACTGTGTACGAGTTGCGGCCTAATCTTGAAATCGTGTACGAGTTGCGGAACTAATCTTGAAATCGTGTACGAGTTGCGGCCTAATCTTGAAACCGTGTACGAGTTGCGGCCTAATCTTGAAATCGTGTACGAGTTGCGGCCGCTCACTCGAGAGAGAGGTACGAACTGCACCCTCCTAATTAGCAGAGTGTTTTCTATCGTGCCATCATAAATTTCAGATAGAAAATATCATCGTCTCATGTCGACATCCCTCGTAATATACAAACTTCCTCAATTCTTGTCGTTCAATGGTTTTGGCAAATATTTTAAGGTTTTTTTAGATTAGGTTAAGTTAGGTTAAGTTAGGTCAACATCCCAGGTCACAAATCATACGTGGCTCTAAAAATGTGGAACCGCAATTCAACTGTATCTTTAGAGATAAACAACTCTTGTTTTGTCGTGAAACGAATTTAGAAATGACAAACCTTCTTCTATTTTTTAAAAAAAGAAAAGAAAGAAAGAAAGAAAAGAACGTGCGATGTTTCTGAAAAGCCCGCGGTCAACGCTCAGGTAGGTAGGTGGGCCCCCTTAAGGTGGTCCCATTTATAGTTCATTCCCCCCTCCCCCAATCGCCCACCATTCGAAAGGACATTATTCAAACCAAAACGCGATTTACATTCATACGATAGCATTCTATTGTTTCTCCCGCACATCATTGTATCCGAAGGACGCCCGTTGAGTCCTTAAAGACTCCTCTTACGACAAACGGGTCGTATAATAAAAAAACAAACTTAGCACAATGTGATACAGTGTTGCTGATCACAATGGCGGTACCGAGGTCGTTAATAGTTATTGCGGAGTTGTTTATGTCGACCGAGAGGTTTTGAATACCAGAGGAGTATTGTAACGCGTCTTGTGTCAAGGAGGTACAGTCCAATATTCATATGAAGGAACTTTTAGAAAATACAAATATGAAAACGAGTATTGACGCCAACATGGATGTGAAGCGTGGGTCTGTCAGGAGAAACGCGAGAGGAAGGTGAGCGCGGCTGGAAAGAGATGTACGTGGAATAACTCGTATGGACAGAGTCGGTAATTAATGGGTTGGTGTTGGAGGGGAACAGTTTGAAAGGTGGTCCTACAAGTCAACGTGAATGAAGCGTCTTACGTTGCTTTGGGGCATGTTGAGAGGATGAGTGTGGATCGAGTGATGAAGCAAATATATGAAGGTAGAGTGCGTGGATCAAAAAGAAGGGGTAGGCCTTGAAAGACGTGTATAAATGTTGTAGACGAATGTGTGAAAAAGAGAAACATGCATGAATAGTTTTAAGAATAAGAGGATGTGTGACTCGGTGTATGGATGTTTTTTGAGCTATGTGAACAGCTTTATGCCTACCCCGTGAAGGAACGGCGTGATTAGGTATTTATGTATTTTATACTATGTTTAGTATGTGATGTATGGCATTGTTTGGTATTATATGCTACTTATGGTATTGTACGTTATGTGTGATATATATATGGTATGTATGTTACGTATAAGTATTGTATGGTAATGTATGTTATGTATGGGATTGTATGTTATAAATGGCAATGTATGATATTGTATGTTAGCAAGGTATTGTAAGTTATGCATGTTATGTATGTCATATATAAGTTATGCATGTTATGTATGCCACATATATACGATATGTATGTCATATATATGTTACGTATGGTATTGTATGTTATGTAAGCTATGTATAGTATAGTATTGTACGATAGGAATGGTATGGTATGGTATGGTATATGTAATGTATATTTTGCTGTCAATATTAACAATATTTTAGTATATTAGTAGTGTTATTACCCACTTCAGGGGTAGAATGGTCAACACCGCGATTCGCAACTGTTTTCAGTTTACGACCACTGAACAAGGTGCTAAGAGTGTCCCTCCAGCTTTCCCTCCAATTTCCCCTCCAGCTTTCCCTCCATTTTCCCCTCCAGCTTTCCCTCCAGCTTTCCCTCCAGCTTTCCCTCCAGCTTCCCCTCCAGCTTTCCCTCCAGCTTTCCCTCCAGTTTTCCCTCCAGTTTTCCCTCCAGTTTTCCATCCAGTTTTCCCTCCAGTTTTCCCTCCAGTTTCCCCTCCAGTTTCCCCTCCAGTTTTCCCTCCAGTTTTCCCTCCAGTTTTCCCTCCAGTCCTTTAAGGAGGGATTTCATCAATAATAAACAGTAGCAATATTGTGTTTAAAAGTTCAATACATAATATTATAACAGTTGTATGATTTAAAAAAATCAATTTTAATCGTGGATTAATTATTTTAATATTATTTTTTGCTTATTTTGATCTTTCCCCAAACTCTCACGGCACATCGGTTGAAAAACCCTGCTTCAAGGGCGTCACTCTCACGATAGACTGGGAGAATGTTGCTCGAATCCCGGTTGGAGATATTGAGGATCTTATTTCCTATAATGGCTTTCCACACTCTCTCCACGTGAAATGCAGGTACATTTCCTCTCAACTCGACCTCCCTAATCCACAACTCATTAGCGTAAATAGTACGGACAGGTCGTAAAACTCAATGCTAAGAAAAAGTAAATTGTAACAATGAAAATTTTCTATATCAAAATCATGACGAATATTTATGTTGTATGTGGCCCTGAATAGAAACAAAAAAGAAGTGAATCTTACATTTCTGTACATCCCCATATCTGTCTGTCTGTCTGTCTGTCTGTACTTGGAGCTACAACCGAAACTGTTGGATGGATTTGGTTCAAGATGTTATTTGGTAATACGTATATTTTATATTTATATGCATACAGATATGTGTGTATGTACATATATACAAAAATGTATATATACATTTATGTATATGTGCATATGTATATATTTTTACCCCTTGAATTAAGGTTTTTTTTGTCATGAACTTTATTTAAAGGCACTGATGGATAATTTTGTAAAGTTGAGATTTTGACTAGTGCTTTACTTTACAAGAATATATTATGCTCAATAAAAAATATATAATTAAGGCCATTTTAATGGTAACTGATTTTTCTAAGTTTAGCTAAAAACTATGAGTTGTAGCCGGAGTTAACTGAGAGAAATGTTTTTAGTTTGATGATTGTGCGTTTTAAGGTGAGTTTAAATTTTAAAATTCCAGCCTTATGTTCATGTACAAGGGCTACTAATTTGTACAATTTCAGTCCTATATGTGTGGTAGATATCGTGAAATTCTCATTACAGACAAACCCTTAATTTTATTATTATTATTATTATTATTATTATTATTATTATTATTATTATTATTATTATTATTATTATTATTATTAGCACCAACGTAGCTAATGTGTAATGGTATGGTGATTAGTGAGATGAAATGGAGGATCTACAGTTTAACATGGGATCCGAACCACGGTGGAGGTCTGTCATTCCCCACATTCTACAAGTTGTGATTAATACAAGTCTTATCATAGATGAAGGAGGGGTTTGGTAATCAGATAAATATGTGCCGGGACAGAGGATTGAAGCCCGGACCTCCAACACAGAAGTCCCTAGACCACCAGGTCACCTTCATTTTATTAATATGGAAGAAGAAGAAGGAGATGGAAGACTGTGTCTTAACATTTATTTTAGTAGTTTCTCAAACGTTTAATACAAGTTTAAAGTTACCGCTAATAGGTAATAGTGGGAGTTTTGTAAAGTGATGTAGCTAAACGAGGGCCATATTTGGAAACAAACGTGCCCGAACAGGGCTTTGACTCCTAATAAGGTAACTTAAGAGATTTCATTGGTGCACTCTGTTAGCCGCGAGGTATACCTCCATGGTCGTGCAGTCCAAGGCGGTGTACCACTTGCAAGTTGGTATATTATGTCTCACGCTCGGGTGACTCAATTGGTAAAGCGGTAAATCTTTTTAATTCAAATATAAAAAAAGGTAATGTGTGGGGCAAAAAAAACGAACATCATATTATCTTGGGAAAATTAAAAATAAAAAAAAAGGTTCAGTGTTCTCAGTCGGGGACAGAACCTTGGAATCTTAGATAAGATTGGAACATTTTATGATCGCGAGGATAAATTTGTGTGAGGAAGATGGGTTTCGAATCCCGGTCGAGTGTGATGAGGTTTTATTTTGTAAGTTTCCTGAATTGTCTTCCGCTCTCTTTTTTTCTGGATCCATCTCTATATCTCTGTCTCTCTACTTCTATCTCTTTCTCTATATATCTTTATATTTATCACTTTACTTCTATCTTTTTACCTCAATACCTGTATCTTTATCTCCTTACCTCTATCACTTTATTTCTGTATCTCCATTTACCTATCTCTTTATATCTATATCTCTATATATTCAACCATCTCTTTATATCTATATCTCTATCTATTTAACCATCTCTTTATATCTGTATCTCTGTCTATTTACCTATCTCTATCTATTTCCTATCTCTTTATATCTGTATCTCTATCTATTTACCCATCTCTTTATATCTGTATCTCTATCTATTTATCTATATCTCTTTACATCTATTACTTTACATCTATCTCTTTAGCTTTATCTATTAACCACTATCACTTTATCGCTATACATCTCTTTATTTCTATTTACTTATCTCTTTATCTCTATCTAAATCTATTTCTCAAACAAATGCTGGAACACTTCCTTAAAAAATTCTACCTTTCTTGTCGTTACCCACGTTATTGTAAATAAGCGGGGATGTTTAGAAAGACGTGGAATAACAGCAAAACCGCTACGGTGGACGTGTGGTCTAAGGCGTCGCTCTAACAATAGACTGTACCTGCCGATGAAGGGGAGAGACACGGGGCTATAATCTCGATTAGGTGTAGTTTCCTAAGGCGTTTCCCACTCTCCCTCCACGCGAATGTAGTTACACTTTCCTTGAAATCCAACCTTCCTTATCCCTGACACATTAATGTGATCAGTACAAATGCGTGTAAACATGACGGGTGGTGAGACGAGATGCGAAATAATAATAATAATAATAATAATAATAATAATAAAGACGGCCCACCAACGCGCACCCATCACTTCCAGCCGGCTCTTTAAAGAGCACTTAACAAACGTGCTTACTAATGCAACAAACTAACACATCTATAAACATTGTAAATCCCACTCCAAGTTTTTTTTTAACGTCTCGGTTTTTCTATCTTTGTTTGGTACCAGTCAGCCATATTTTTTTTAATCTTTATGGTTCCTCTTTTAATTCGAACTTTCGTTTTGTATATAATATGCTCTCTTCGTTGACGCGTTTAAAAAAAAAAAGAATTGTTTAGACTTTTAGTAAATTGTAAAACTTTCTTCTAAAAACATAACTATTATAATTAGTGTTCGCTAATCGAATAAAGAGCGTTATCGTTTGTATGTTGTTGTTTTTTCAAAACAAACTTTGGGTTTTTAGTTTAGTTTTGAATGGTGTTTTTTTTTGTACATAAAAACTCTTTTAGGAATTGCGGTATTTAACATTTTCTAAAAAATTTAAAAACTACTTTTATATAATTATACGACCGCTCTTACGATGCGAAGCTGTCACTTTTAATATACGTTATTAATACCTGTGAAATAATTATGTTCCAATAAACCGACCAGAAAATAGATCCTCTCAAATTATTGTTCGTATATGTACGACCTGCGGCCATGAAAACTTGGATTAGGTGTATTTTAGGAATTGTTTGATATTTTGAAAATGGAGAGGTCAAAGTTAAATAGATTTAATACGGAAATAGTTTCATACTCTCCCATCACGCAAATGCGAATACGTTTCATTTAAGGCCCTTGGCCCTATCATTATTATTATTAGCACCGCATCTTACTACCCGTTCGGGTTGTACGCACTTACGCTAATGTGTAATGGTAGGGTGATTGTGAGATTAAATTGAGGACCTACAGTTTAACGTGGAATCCGAACCACGGTGGAGGCTTGGCATTCCCCACATTCACAATATGTCTTGTCAGAGGTGAAGGAAGGGTTTGGTAAGCAGATAAATCTGTGCCGGGACCGAGGATTGAACCCCGGCCGCCAGCACAGAAGTATTGACACTTTACCCCCAGACCACCAGGTTACCCCTGTTCCTTGGCCCTATCGAGTGCAAGTCTAAAACCTATTTTGTTGGAATGGAGGGCGGGAGGGTGAAAGACGTGGCTTCACAACCGACCAAAGTATCCTTCCGCGCCAACAAGAACAGATGGATCACAGAAACCGTAGATGGTGCTAGCTACCGGACAGGTCTCACGGAAAATCATACGTTTGTAAATACCAGTTTTCTCGAGAACGAGTGAAATGTTTATGTTAAATATTTTCACAACCTCTTCTAAGATAATGTATCGATGTTTATTAATTGTTATATTTTCTTATTTTTTGTTATGAAGACGGCAGTTTCTGTTGAAAAATGTCGATTTTACCGATATTTGATCACTGTTAAAACTATAAAGGAGGTGTGTATATAAAAAGTATAACTTAATCAACAAGCTTCTATTCTTGAACAAACCGTTTCCGATAAGAAAACTACAGAACAATAAAAATCCTTGAAGAAAACCGTTTGTTCCCACGTCTCTGTATTACCACGCCAAACGAAAAGAGCCTGTCGCCTTAAATTATTATTTGAATATCCGTATGGAATAGCTGGGCTGTAAGAAGGATAGCCTGGTTGGGCAGAAAGGGGGAAAGGGATTAACTTTGTATTTAAAAACATACATTTTATCCTGAATCTATTGTTTGGTTAGTAAATCAGATGTAGTATATTAACTTAGTAGTCTTATGAACATTAAACCTCACTCCTTGCATGTCAATATCGTTACTACAGTCTTATGTTTCATCCTTGGATTTTAAGATAATGGGTAACCTGGTGGTCTAGGGGTAAGGTGTCAGACTTCTGTGCTGGCGGCCGGGGTTCAATCCTCGGGCCTGGCACAGATATATCTGATTACCAAACCCTTCCTTCACCTCTGACAAGACATCTTGTGAATGTGTGGAATGCCAGGCCTCCACCGTGGTTCGGATTCCACGTTAAACTATAGGTCCTCCATTTCATCTCACAATCACTCTACCATTACACATTTGCTTAAGTGCGTATAACCCGAACGGGTAGTAAGACGTGGTGCTAATAATAATAATAATAATTGAAGATGATATTTTCCTTGTTGACAGTTGTTAGGCAGAAAACACATTAATTCAATGTTTCATTATTTGCTTAGCGAATAATTAATGTTCACTTGCTTTAAGACGTCATTTTCGCTATAGAAACCAAAATTAATTACATACACACTCACACATTTAATTTAATCTAGGTTTAAATTCATTAAATTGGTTCATGTTTTAGGCAGTTATTGTGGAACAAACAGACAAGAGGAAATACCAAACTCTCGAATAAAACAAAACCTCCCTCGTTTTTTTTTTTCCAATTAATACTAATGTAAAACTTTCAGAGCCCCCTGTGAGCCAACAAGGTCACATGATGCCCGGACCCATAAATATCACCAAGTTTTCTATCTGACAGGAGACCAAAATATATACAACAGAGGATTTTTTACCGGTTTTCGGGACATCTTATCTGCCTTTTTAAGAGGAAGAATTTTTAATGACTCACGACAAGTTCGCTATTTATAATCAAGTTATTTAGAAAAAAAAACACGCTTAGCTCAAGCGATGAGATGGTTTGTGGAGCGCATATATTTCCGAGTTAAAGGGGAAAAGGGGGGGGGGATAAAGTTAAGGCCATACAAATTAAAGAGGAAAAGTAAAATTCCCGATCTAAAAAACTAGGCTGCGCGTGTTTTGTTGTGTCATATGGTTCAACGGACTGATTTAGTTGTCCGACACCTTAGATCGGTAGGTAGCGTGTCTTGTCTACTGAGCTAAGGGTCCAGGATTCGATTACTGGCATGGCCGGAAATGTATAACTGGTGAAATATGTATCTCCTCTTTCATTGCAACGACTCTAACGGCCGGGAGGGAGGGAGGGTGGATGTGGTGTGTTGTATGGATTTAAGTTAATTTTAAAGTCGTGTACTGATATATTATTATTATTATTATTATTATTATTATTATTATTATTATTAGCACCACGTCTTACTACCCGTTCGGGTTGTACGTACTTACGCTAATGGGTAAAGGTAGGGTGATTGTGAGATGAAATGGAGGACCTACAGTTTAACGTGGGATCCGAACCACGGTGGAGGACTGGCATTCCCCACATTCACAAGATGTCTTGTCAGAGGTGAAGGAAGGGTTTGGTAATCAGACTGATAATAAGTCTGTTCAAAAATTCCACGTTGAATACCTTGAATATAATAAAAATTGCTTTCGTTGGATCCGGATCGTCTCATTCAGAAAATACTAGACGTGATTCTCTCGAATACTCGATTATCATTAAGGTGCGTATCGACTGTGCGCGCGGGAAAGCACCGAACAGTGCCTCGCGTGTCGGCCGCGCCGCTTTAGGCGTTATGTCCATTCCATTTGTCAGTGAACTTAAGACTTGCACTGAGCCCTGTCCTCTGCCTCCTTCTTCATCTCCCATAATTTTCTTCTTTCCTTCAAGTCATCCAATATTTGAATCCTCCTTCGTCCTAATCTTCCCCCTCAACCTTTCCTCTCAAGTTATGTCTCCGATCCGGTTTGCTTTGAGCCGAAGAATAACATCACATGACTCGATGCCGATGTTTTATTGTTGTTGGCATGCTTTGAACATGTCTTTTTAAAGAAAATTATTTTCGTAGACTAATAATATAGTTCTTCATTAGATATGTTTACTTTAATTTTCTACATAAAGTAATCTCAACGTATTATTTTGAATACCTCTCATGACCTCATGGTGTAGTGGTCAGTGCACATGGCTATGAACCTAGGTGTCCCGGATTCGATCCCCGGCCTGTGCCTTGGGTATTTTTTCTTTTGAGGGGAATTTTCCCAACGGTCACCAGGGTTGTTAAATTAGGTTTAAACTATATTAAGGCGATTGGCCCTTTTCATTTGTTGTGGAAATTCAGAGCCTTGGGAACAAACGGTTATCTTCAATTTTTTTTGATCGTTTTGCAATTTTCTTTTCGGAAACGGTTTGTTCAAGAATAGAAGCATGTTGATTAAGTTATACTTTTTATATACACACCGCCTATATAATTTTAGCAATGATCAAATATCGATAAAATTGACATTTTTCAACAGAAACTGCCGGCTTCATAACAACAATTAAGAAAATGTAACAATTAATAAACATCGCTACATTATCTTAGAAGGGGTGTTGAAAATATTAACATAAAAATTTCCCTCGTTCTCGAGAAAACTGGTATTTACAAACGTATGATTTTTCCGCAAGACCTGTCCAGTAGCTAGCGCCATCTACGGTTTCCGTGATCCATCTGTTCTTGTTGAAGTGGAAGGATACTTTGGTCGGTTGTGAAGCCACGCCACGCCTTTCACCCTCCCGTCCACCACCCCACAAAATAGGTTTTTAGACTTGCACTCGACAGGGCCAAGGGCCTAAAGACTACCAATGGCTCCACGAATTTATATTCACTATCATCATCACATCACCTCATTGCTGGTATTACGTATAGACAACCTCCTTCGGTGTATCTTGGGTAACGTTCTCTGTCACCAAAGTGACCGATAGTCTACATACAGACGACAGGACTGGATGTCATGTTCCTCCGCGTCGGTAATGCCATGACGCCCCCTCCCGCGAAAAAATCCTTGATTTTAAATAAAATGTTCTAATCAAATTCTTCGAAGTGCAAGACAAAATATTCAAGAACTGTTAGGATTAGGTGACCTGGTGGTCTAGGGGGTAAGGTGTCAGACTTCTGTGCTGGCGTCCGGGGTTCAATCCTCGGTCCCGGCACAGATTTATCTGATTACCAAACCCTTCCTTCACCTCTGACAAGACATCTTGTGAATGTGGGGAATGCCAGGCCTCCACCGTGGTTCGGATCCCACGTNGGTTCGGATTCCACGTTAAACTGTAGGTCCTTCATTTCATCTCACAATCACTCTACCATTACACATTAGCGTAAGTGCGTATTATCTGAACGGGTAGTAAGACGCGGTGCTAATACTAATAATAATAATAATAATAATAATAGCTCGTGTTTGACTCCCAACCCACCTAAAGAGCCCTTGTCGGGTAACTGATTATCTCTATCTTTCTTACCTACTTCAACAGGTGATGATGGCATAACACCTTCTGGGGTTTTTTTTAGATTAAAAAAACCTCTGGCGTTTTGAACCCTTCCCCTTCCCTTCACCATCCTATTCGTCCCTTCTCTCTTCCATTCACAAGGCGCTAAAAAGTGGTCGAACGCAACCTGTGAGTTGTCAAGTCGTAACCTGCCGACAACAGCTCACAACTCACAGCTCACAGCTCGGACTGTTTCTAAACTCAGAGAACAGATCTTATCGGGAACTTTTTTTAAATGTCTCCGCGTCTTACTTCCCGTTATGGATAGCAGCACATGTACTAGCTACGATAATGTGTTAAAGATTGGTGACCTGGTGGTCTAGGGGGTAAGATGTCAGACTTCTATGCTGGTGGCCGGGGTTCAATACTCGGTCCAGGTAAAGATTTATCTGATTACCAAACCCTTCCTTCACTTCTGACAAGAAATCTTGTGAATGTGGGGAATGCCAGGCCTCCACCGTGGTTCGGATCCCACGTTAAACTGTAGGTCCTCCATTTCATCTCACAATCACCCTACCATTACACATTAGCGTAAGTGCGTATAACCCGAACGGGTAGTAAGACGCGGTGCTAATAATAATAATAATAATAATAANAGGCCTCCACCGTGGTTCGGATCCCACGTTAAACTGTAGGTCCTCCATTTCATCTCACAATCACCCTACCACTACACATTAGCGTAAGTGCGTATAACCCGAACGGGTAGTAAGACGCGGTGTTAATAATAATGTTAAAGATTACGCAGATTGAATTTTAGAGGAAGTGCATCCACATTTTGCGTGGAGGTAGAGTGGAAAACCACCTTAAGTGCCGCCGACCAAGATTCAAACCCAAATCTTCCCGTCATCGGCAGTGCAGTCTATTGTGAGGACGACTTCTTAGACCATGTGGCCACCGAGGCTTGTAATAAAAAGCTGTCCAGGTTGAATGATTTCATTCAGGTTTTGTGCTTTAATTGTCGACTATGACGTCACAAAATGGTAGCGTCCAGTTTGTTCTATCCCACCGGCCTCGTGGTATAAAGAGCTCCTGAATGATGATCTAGAAGTCCAGGGTTCAATTCCCGGCTGCTAAATTGTGTATTTTTTCCCTAAAGGGGAATCACCCCAACGGTCATAAGGGTTTGGTTGGTTAGACTTACGTTAGGTTTTAGTGTTTCTATTTTTTCCACACCATCATACTCACTATTCCCCTCATACTCACTATCACCCTCATACTCACTATCACCCTCATACTCACTATCACCATCATACTCACTATCACCCTCATA
>CABFOW010004476.1:0-10171 GCA_902141385.1 Timema californicum
TTCCCGGTTTTTTCCAGACACAAACAAATTCCCTGTCTTTTCCCGGTTTTCCCTGTTTTCCAGGTGCGTGGCAACCCTGTACGAGTAATGGGCAGGTTACTAAGCATCGGCTCAACTTATTTGGGAGTCGTGAAGAACTCGTTTCTTTTTAAGTCAATCCCCTGGTAAATTGACGTATATAAGTAATGAACTAATTAGGCTGATATTACAGAGTTTTCACAAGAGTCAACTACGGCATGATATTTCAATGAGCAGATATAGTTTCTTGCCGATATTTATTTACTACTTGTGTTGTTTATTGTGCTAAGCGGCTTAGCCGCATAAGTTTGAGTTATGTTAAAATTATGTTTATACACGGTATACAGCCATCACTATGGCTATGTGGCTAATTAACGTTAGATTGGTTGCTTGGCAATGTTGTTTGAATAGCCAAAAAGGGAACGTCTTGAGTCACTAGTGGGGAGTGCTAGATGTGTTTCGATGACCTAATTAGGTCTCTTGGCCCTAGCTAAGTATCTAGTATTGTGTTATGGGATCCTGTATTTTACTGCTTAATATAGGCTCTGCCCACGGGCAGATTTTATATCGTATTGCAAGTTTATTTGCATTCGTGTAGGTGGCCTCCTTATGTCGTACGCTCGTTGTACTTGGACTAGTTGGGTATACCTCATAGACAAAGTTTGTTCGTGAGTGTGGCCACTATAGATCTAGGCTGTAGCTATTTTGCCCTAACTGGGGCTAATTATCCCAGTATAAAAGGGACTAGGTTAGTGCCTCCTCATTGTGAATATAATGTTAACTCACTATTAGTTGCCATAGATAGAGCGTTTAATTGCTTAATTGCTAAATGCCTATGTAGCTAGGTTTCTTAAGAACCTGAGTGAGCACAAGCTTATGGGTTATTGGTCATGTTCTTTGGGGTACATACATTAAATCGAGAGAGCTCTTTCTTGAGGTCAATTCAAGGAATTTCTTAAAATGTTTATAATTATTGACCCGCCACTGTTCACTTTGTTGCAGTGGGCAAGTTGTAGGGATTGTCTTCTCAGGAGCCTTTATGATCCTGGATATTAATGCCAAACAATAATTTGCTTTAAATAACCATGATTGGCTCATTTACATGTACTCACAAGGCTCATTATACTGGACGTTTTGTTTTCAGTTTATTATGTATTTATTTGTCTACTTCTTGAGATACTACTCTCTACACTCACATATTTACTACAGAAGACAACGGAAAGCAAATGACCTATCCTTAATGTAACATACTGTACTCTGTTATATGTCTCATTGAAAAACTCAGTATTATTTGTATTTCTTTCTTTATGTGTGTGTTAACTTCTCTAAACTTTTAGGGAAGGTACATGTAAAGTTAGAGTTATTTGTTTCTTTCATTCAGGAACTTGTGGGGGCCCGGTATGATCCCCCCCGCCCCCTTAAATCCAGCCCTTTTTACAAAGGAGCTTCCTTTAAAAATCATAATATATTAACATACCTCAATTTATTTAAAGGAAAAACCGAGTTTCAGACTTGTTCACCCGACCGAGATTTGAACTTCAATCTCCCCGTCCTTAGCAGTCGAGCTCAACACGACAAGCGCATTAGCTAACTACGCCACCGAGGCGGGTCTTAATTTAACTAATCACACATTGATTTATCTCACATATTCAATCAAATTCGTGAACGATGTCAAAATTTCACATTTCATTATGTGTGTAATAGAGAGAGATACCCAAAAGTTTCCTTCTCTCTTAGACAATAGAATGCAGACAACAGCTCGAAAATTTCAGCCACATATGTCCATCCGGTTATAGTTTAGAGATCAATGGGCTATGAACTGAATGGACTTCCAAGGTCGAAATTGTCGAGCTGTCATCTGCACACCATTATGTTAGAGAGAATGCAACTTTCGTGTATTTCTTCCTCTTTTACACACATTCAAGGCAATGTGGCATTTTGACATCGTTCACTAATTTTATGAATATATACATACATCAATGTATGTGATAGTTAAATGAAATAACTGTTAATAAAATGTTTGAAGAGCATAATTAAGTCCAAAACTCATTATTTGATTTTTAAATAGTTTGATGCAGTAGGCTAATATATACGATGATTTTAGAAGGAAGCTCGTTTTGAAAGGCCTTATTTCTTATCAGAATCCTACTGTATAGTAGTATTTTGGTAGAATAAAAGACTTCCAGAAGGGATTTTTTAGTAACGTTCTAGAAAGCCAAGTTATCCTGCCAAAATCAGGGTATAGTTTTACTCCCTAGGACCCTATTACCTAAATGAACGTTTTAATGTAAGATTACTAGACAGATTGTCAGCCAAACGAATGTAATCAAGTTGTTAGCTACCAGTACCTTATTTAATTAAAGTTATCAAACTTTAATTATAATAATCTAGTTTATTTATCTTATTCTAAAATTAACATACAAGCTAATAGCTAACTTTAAATATCTTGTAGCCTTAGCAGTGGCGGCTCGTAGCTAAAATTAGAGGGGGTGCTGCTCCAGAAAATGTTTAGCCTTTGTTTTAAAATTGTGTAGAAGGAAAAAAACATGTATACAAAGAAAATGTATTCAGGAACTTGATAAAATCTTAACAAAAAATCCTTTTTACTTACTTTAACTTAAATTGTTACAGTTCAAGCTTGATCTATTCAATTAAAAATGAAATCCATTCTTCTTGTTTTAATTTGCGCAAAAAGTTCAATCATTTTCTCCTTAATCTCTGGATGACAATTGAGGTCATTTTTCTCCATTGAAAGTACTGAAAACGCATTTAGTCTTTCAGTTAAATAAAAGAACCAAAAAATAGTGAATCAAATAGAATAGCTGGAAGCAGAATAGTAATCTAATTCTACACTCTTTTACACTTTTATCACATTAAAGAATATGGTACATGGTTTTTAAGCACAACACACACTGAGTAAAAAAAAACTTCCTTCCAGCATCATGCCAAAGCCGGCACAGCGAGAACAATAGTGCTCTCTCTACCCGGCAATTCCGCCTTCCTCCTCCCTCCCCTCCTATGTGTGCATGTGCACAACAGTCAAACACCACATCGCTGGCACTGTGAAGCACACAGTTCCACACAAAGAAGTTTGTATATTTTTCATAAACTGGGGGATGGCTACTGAGGTACAGACATTAAGCTTAAGGAATATATATTGCACTACATAAATAAATAAAGAATTAAAGAAAAAATGACTCATTATATTAAATTTTATCGATACTATCAAGTGGAAATAGGGGGTGCTGCAGTTCCGCAGCGCCTATACACGAGCCTTAGCAAAATGTAAAAAACATAGATGATAGCTACATATTTTAACATATCAAAGATTTTCCTTGTATTTGTACACTATTACCTGTATAACAAGCCTATCCCAGCAATCCTATCACCACGGATGCTTTGTTGGTGTCTAATGCTCAGTGCCTACAATTATAATCCTGAGTACAGAAAGGGTTCTGAGAATAATAACGCAGATTTCTTAAGAAAACTACCTCAATTAGGAGTAGAAGTCAAATAAGAAGCTTCTCTGGCCGATATCTTACTGTTGGAATCCACCAAACGACCAATACCGATGCAAAATTGGACGTGGCATGGATGGCCAAATACTGAAGTGGATGAAAAGTACAAACTGTACAAAATAAGGACGGGGATATAAATCCAAAAGCACTGCATGCTTTGGGGAAATTGACTCAACACACCAGATGAAGTAAATAGGACCTTCATGGAGTTTCTTTGTGCGAGACATCGGGAAGTTGTTCCAATGAAAGTCTGCCCCAGGAACTATTTGTGGTGTCCAACCCAAATATGTACAGGGACATCGAAGTATGTGTGGGAGCATAATAAAATTGCCAGCAGCATCAAAACAACCCATTGAAAGTGCCTATTTAATTCATCGAAAGCCCATTAAATCCATGGTCAACACTTCATATTGATTTTGCAGGACCATATGAAGGTAAAACTTACCTGCTCATTGTCAATGCATTGTCTCAATCTTTGGAGGTTGAAGTTGTCCATTCTTTGACATTGAGTGAAGTCCCCAAGAGTTTCAGAAGAATATTTGCTAGAATGTGAATCCAAGAGCGTCAGACAATGGATGCTAATTTGATTCAAAAGAAATGTAGGTATTTTATAACCAGAATTTAGTTAAATTCAAGACTATTTCTCCATACCATACCTTAAGTAATGGCCAAGCAGAGCACATGGTACAAACTATCAAGAAGGCATTGTTTGGCCAAATTGATGAAATAGAACATCAAACTCCAGGTACAACACATGCTATTTCAACAGCACACAGCAGTTCATGCAGGAATTGAGAAAACACTGGTGGAACTACTGACGGGATTTACATTGTAAACAGTTTTGAATAAAATCCATTCATATGCACTGATGGCAGAGAAGAAAACAGAAAGCTGAAATGGATTAAAAGACGAGTCAAAGTGTATGTTGTCCCAGTTTCATACAATGTACAAATTAACAGTGGCAATATAATTAACCACCATATCAACCAAATTAGGAAGAAAGTGATTAAGTCAACTCTGGAAACTGACAAGCTGGAAGCCAGATCAATCTTTAATGAATCTCGAGAGGAGATACCAAAACCTGTCATGTTTCCACAATCAGTTGTATCATGCCCCATTTCCCCTTAAGCTCCAGACACGAGCAAGTCTCCACAACCAAAGTCCAAGCAGGACTATTTCACGTAAGCCCCTCCCCCTCAGGGTCTGCTCCTGGTTCCAGAGCCCTTGAAGTTCAGACCTAGCAGGACCAGAAAATCTCCAGTATATTTGAAGGATTGAGTCCTCAAATAAAGGAGAGAAGTATTATGTATCAAGATATGTGAATATTGGCCTTGGGGCGAATGTGTTTGTATTGATTATCTATGAAACGATAAATGAGGTAACGCACCAGAAAAGTTTGGGATCAATGTTAGCCTTTGTGCAATGATTTATTAAATAAAAACAGCTTGTGTACTATAGTATTCTACAAATGTATTTATTACTCGGACACACTATAAATACATAATAATAGTTTAGTAACATATGGATACACATTCAATAATTTGTATCAAACAAATACTAAGCAATTAAAAACATTGTTGGTTTAAAATAGTATTGCAACAATTATATTATTTAAATGAAAGTGGCCAAGACACTGTCCAGACTTGAACCCAATATAAGATTCATGGGAACTTTTAAAATGAGATATTTCCAAGTAAAAAAGTGCTCATGTATCACAACTAGTAGAAAGAATAATATAGCATTGTAAGTGTTACTACAATCAACATATTTTTGATGAGATGGTTATTAAATGCATTGAAAGCATGCCTCACAGTTTCTTTGGTTTATAGGCAAAGAGAGGGCTAGCCAAAATTTAATATTTAAATAATCTATTTGCAATACTATTTTAAGGCAATAATGTTTTTAATTACTTAATATTTGTTTGGTGACAGTTTGTTGAATTGTAATGCATATGTTATTAAAATATATACAGATAGTTAAAATGGAGTGGGCTAATAAATTGGCAAGGGACTGTATAAAATAGGTGAGAATATGATATAAAAAAAGTTGGTGTTTGAATTGAGAGTTGTTTTTACTTTGGTTATAGGCATGATATGAGTTTTAAGAGTTTACTCAATCATTTAGCTGTTTTACAGTAGTGTAAATTATATATATATATTTTTCAGTTGTAAGCTTACAAAACACTTTTTATTCTTTGTGTTTAAACTCCATTACATCTTTGTCTAATCTTAATATTTAGACAAATCATCCAAAATGTCACCAAATAGGATTCAAACACAAATTCCCTCAAGTTTCATAAGCTGGCTGATAGGAATTTCGCCTAAGGCCCTCAGCATTCAATAAATTTTATTTATAATAATAGATTAACCATTTAAATTCTACAGTTTACACTCCACTCCACTCCACTCCACTCCACTCCACTCCACTCCACTCTACACACGCGCGCACACACACGCGCACACACACACACACACAAAATGTATCAAACTATATAATATTACAAAAAATATTTATGCATAACCAAGCATACTTAAGCGGTTTAAAAACAATGTGCAATCAATTATAGTTGATGTTTTTACTAATAAGCTCCTTTTTTGGTACTCTTTAATTATTTTATCTAGTCACGGGGGATTAAAAAAAAACGAGGAAGAATCCATTCACTATAACATTCATACATTAAGGTAAGTGTTAAATTACTGGTCTGGTTGTTAAGTTCATCCTATAATTATAATTAGTTCTGAATCACCAATAAGTAGTATTAGAGTTCTAAAACAAATTTCACTTTAAAAATAGAAAAACGATTTTATTTTTTGGAATTGAGTCACACACCTGAAATTTTCTCGAATATTCTTAAGGATTAAGGGTCTCATCCCTAGTTCTTGTTGATTATGAACTAAAGCGTGAGCCAATAATAAAAGTTCAGGTACAAACTTGACAGTTTTAGGACTTGTCAAATTCCAGGTTATTGTATAAGGCTATTTCTATTTCTAAATATGTGAAATGTGTAGTCGGCTTTGTTTTAATATCAAATGTTTTAATTATTTATTGATAAAGGAAATTGAAAAACTAAAGAAAAAGAAAAAGAAACTACTAAGAGTAAATTTGACGAAGAAAGCCCATCTAAGGAAAGACAGTTTTAAAAAAAATTCAAAATGGAGTAATACAGTGTTTGTGTTATTTATACTCTCTTCTTTATTCTTTGTGTTTGATAAAGGTAACAATGCCAAAATATTATTTTATTTGTGTTAAAATGTGTGTGTGTGACTACTTCTACTATAAAAGACCGAAGAAAGGAAGATGTCACCTTTGTGCATTGGATTCCTCTCACATATTTACTCTCTCCTTAGGTGGGCATTCTTCATCAAATTTACTCTTGGTAGTTTATTTTTAATTTTTCTTTAGTTTTATCAATTTCCTTTATTATAAAATTATTTAGCCATTGGGCCACCTCATTTTTAAACAAATGTTTTATTCAAGTATAAAGTAAAACTATATTAATTTTATTATCTTATTAAAATAATTTTCAAAACATTAAATATTAATATAAATTATTTATTTATTACTTCAAGAATGGTTTGAATCAATAGTCGGGAGATATCTAAGAAGCTCTCTTAAGCTCGACTCTGAATTAATAAACTAGAGCCCACAGAGTGCTAGTATCCTTATCCACATATTTTGGCTTTTATTATTTTATTACATTTTTAAAACAAAATGTATTATTATTTTAAAGCAGAAAAAAAGTTTGTTTTATTAGACACAAAAGTAGTAAAAAAAAACGGTCTTAGTTTTCAATGTGGCCTAAACTCAAAATGAAGCCCTGTTATTAAACAGAAAACCATAATTTGAAGATACAGTTATAAATAATGTTTACTGTCCAGTATTTGTTTTAATATTGTAAGCTTCTTTTTGTTTGAATGTCATCTAAAATCTGCCTTAACTCTTCATCTTCAAACCGTCCTTCCAAGCTGCAAAGCAATAACAACAAAATGCATTAACAAAATGGTTTATCTGAAACTACAGTGGCCCCATGGCTTCTTTGGTGCTGACTGACAGTTCACAGCTGACTTCTGACAGTCAACATTTAGGTATATACCTACATTTTGACTGTCAAAAGTTACAGCTTCTAAACACATGTTTTTGCAGATCATCTGGTTCGGCGTAGGGATACATAATTTGGTCTGGTAACTTTTCAAAGCTGTGAGTCAGCACCATAGAAGCCGTGGGGCTACTGTAGTACTAAAAGATACACAATCATTTTTAAGTTACTCAACATTTGTGCAATGTATAGAGCCACATTATTTTTTGTAGAAACATATATTATTTTGAAAGAGATAGTATCTAATCTAATCTATTTATGTAATGTCTAATGTATTTATGTACTATGCTTGATTTTGGTGCAATTTTGTTGATAATTTAACTAATAAAAGTTATCTATTCATGATCAATTTATGTAATTTTAATACACGTGTTAACTAAATTAAATTTATATATTTTTAGAGCTCATGCTAAAAATGATAAAATAGTTACTTTTAAGCTATCAATCAACACTGGTTTGCAAGAAAATTAATGAGAAAAAATTGTAATTTTGCTGCATTAATATTTATTTAAATATTTAGAGTACACAAATCAAAAATTTTTGATTTCAATCTTGGACTGTATTATTTGGACATAGCTTGATGGAAGGTAAAAAGAAGGATAGAATTTTGATTTCACAAAAAGTGAACCATAATAAGAGCCACAACACTGCTAACACAAATAAGTGAACAATGCTTCTTCTTAAGAGCCTATCTCACTAATATGTTAGACACAAGCTTGCACTTAAAATAAAATCACTTTGAGAGAGATTTTATATATAATTTACTTGAAAACAATGAAATTAGGATTAGTCAGATATTTTTTTCACTTAAAAGTAATTAACTATTTATGTTTCAATTTTGTATAATTTCAATATCAATTCCAGCATTTAATACATCTCATCATAATTATCGACCCATTTATCCTTAAAATCAATCAAAACTTTGAAGACAGTCACCTTTTCTTCCTCTAATGAACACCAATGCATCAAGCTACAGAGGTGCGTCAATTAAATGGTCCGCAGGCCACTCACTAAAGGGGTACCAGACAAAGATACAGCTGTACAAAGTATTGTACTACTTCTATGCCATACCTTGAATATACCCTAATTTTGTTAATATATTGATCTTGTGTATTGTGAATTTGTATTTTCTACTCTTTTAGAGTACACCTTAGAGCATGCTTTTTTCTATGTAAAAGTTACTTTTGTCAATTCTAAAACCACAGTAATCAGAATAAACCTTATAACCAACTATGTATGATTATCATTTAGCAAGCTTCACAAAAGTGCCTTCGGCTGTTTAATCCATTCCCTCCCTAACAACTCCCGCTAAGTACGCCTATAGTAGCCATCCACGCCTAAGATTCACACTAGTGGTATGCACTCCTATAGCAGCTCTCTGGCCTACAATTCACACTAGTAGGAAGAGCCTTTATGGCAGCTATCTCCTCTCACAATTTATACTAGTGGTAAGTGCACGCCTGACAGTTTTCTCTGATGATAGTCATATTAGTAGGAATCACAATGCAATTTACGCTCTCTCTCTCCCCCCTTTAAATGAGAATCAAGACATTATCAGGTTCAAACCACGAGGAACTTGCAGGGGGAATGAAACCAATACAATATCAGACACCACCTTAACCAAGACATAGCAAATGATTACAAGGGTGAAGCATGTTTACTAATAAAAATTACAGGAGACCACACTTTGATACAACACATGGTTTTAGCTGTAGTACCCACTTATGTTATGTGTTTAAACTAATTAGTTATCGATGTTATGGTAGTGAGGGGAGGTTTTCAACATTTAAGAATTTGTTGTATACCGAAATAAAGCAATTCTTCTAATGTCTTGTTTTTCATAGACTTAAATAAGTACATTTTTATTTGATAGAGATTCAAAATTAAAACTTTGACATGCTCCTTAAATAAAACCCTTTTCTACCCCACCTGGGAATAAGAGATTTTGCCTCTTCTGGTGTTTCTGGGCATAAGTTTGCAAGTGATGCCAACTCAAATTTATGAAGTTTTTTCTGCATCAGAAGACTGCAACCAGGAAAAAATAAATATATATTTAAACATATGAAACCAATAGGGGTAGGTCTATATAAATAATACATTTTTGGGAATAATTTTTTGAGCCTGTTATCTTTCATATGATAATATTTGGCATATATTTTATATTATTGATGTATATCAACTAATGAAAAGTTACCAACCAAAGATAAAACATTTACATAGGTGTGTAAACTGGTAAAATAAAAAATAAAATGAACAGATTTCTATTCCTAGTATTCAGTGCAATTAACAATAAAAATGGTTTATTTCAAAGTCTCACCTCCGCACAGCTGAAATGGTTTCTTTATTCTTAAACTTACGAAAACGATTTGTGTAAGTTAGAGTTTTCATGAAAACTTCTGAAAACTCTTGTTCTTCTTCTGCACTTTCATTTTGGGCTTTGCGGTGTTCTAGCAACATATGCACTTCTGAGATAAGAAGTGTCTCTGCATTTTCAAATTCTGAAACAAAAGAATTTTCAAAAATTGTAAAAAAAAAAAAA
>CABFOW010004476.1:17559-36039 GCA_902141385.1 Timema californicum
AGGTTGGCTGCTAGTGTAGTCAAAACAGTTTTTTGTTTCTTTCTTCAGTGTGTTAAGGGGAGGGGGAGGGAGAGCTTATTGTAGAGACTGAGAATAGAAAGGTCAGCAAGTGAGGCCAACATCCCCACAGTAAGGTCATCTACAAGGTTAACTAATTGTGTGGCAAACCAGATATACAAGAGGGGGAGTAAATGAGAGGTGGTCAAAATAGAACTATCGGTAGTTCAAATAATATCAAGGGTCTCAGAATGCTTAATCCAACATTTGAATCAATGTAAAAAGGCTGAATACTTTTCCAGTATCCGATTAAAAATTCCAGTATATTCCAGTATCCGATTAAAAATTCCAGTATATTCCAGTATTTCCAGTATCAAAAATAAAATAAAGTATATTTCCAGTTTTGGTAGACACCCTCATTATGTGTAGCTAGGATACCCATAAAAAAAGTGTGTTTGAAAATTCTCAGTCAAGATTTTCAAAGTTTTCAGCATTATACAAATTTGTCTAGGTTGGTTTCTACACAGGCAGTTCAGTGGTTGTCTAGTTCCCAGGAAAGTTTTAAACACTATGTTGGCCTTGACCGTGCTAAAGAGCCTTGAGGTGATGACCAACAGCATCTGAGATACTTTGATTTGAATCAAGATGGGGTTTCAATACCAGGCTTTATGTGGTATATGAAAGCCAGTGGGTTAAGAATGATTTGTAGTTCAATATAATTGTTGTATTTGTGCCCTTATTGTATGTGTAGGTACAAAAATAAATATACCTAGGTGATTCAATAATTTTTTGTATGATCTTATTAAATGATTGTTGCTGAATATAAATGTTAAACAGTCAGCTGCAACAGTGAGTTCTTATTTTTAAAGTTGGGATGTTTTATTCTTTAGACATTTCATTGAGTTTTTTAAGATAACTTACAGTAGACAAGTTTATTCCCAATTTAGATGGTGAATTCTGGTTATAATGAGATCCTTTGAACATGCTTCAAGCAAGAAAAAAACAAAATCTTTAACTTCAATCACTGTTGCAGCCATAGGGAAAGGGGAGGGGGGGGGGNNNNGGGGGGGGGGTGTTTCAGGGTTGAATCCCCCCCCCGCCCCCCCGACCTAGCTACCCACCATCCTTTGTCTCATCCTTAAAGCTGTTGAGGTCATTCATGAGGAACTCTACAAATGTAGACAGACTTATTGAGCTTCATGGACATACATCCAGAGGTGTCAGTTATGGATCCATGTGGAAAAATGCCAGGTCTGGCCCAGAAATGGAATTGGTCAGATCTGAGAATGCCAGATTTGCCCCAGATCTGGGTTTATCTGGCCCATATATGAACCAGTTCTGGCCAAATATGATCTTTCCACATAGAGAGTGTGAAGTTCTCAATGAACTTTATATGAAGCCATGGAAAATTAAAATAATACTAAAGTGAATTAGTTCAAAAGTGATTTTGTGAGTTAAAATATAGTGTAAGTCACTTATTAGAATTTTCAGATTTTAGCTCATAAAATAATTTTATAAATCAAATTTCCAAAATACAATTTATTGAATTTCGCATGTTTGTATATTCTAGCAATATGCATCAATAAGAATTTGTTCATAAAAACTTAATAGTCATAATAACTACAGAATTATGTTTTATAAATTTTAAATTATTTCTGATATTATTTTATTCTTTTTGATGCATTTGCATTTTGCAGTACTTAAATTTTCAAATTTCCCGCGGGAAAAACCAGGACCCCACTTAGTAGTGAAACTAACCCCACCAAAAAACGAATCCTAGCTGCACCAGTGACTTCACTCGAATGCAGTTGTCAAGGATTTGGCTTACTAACGCTGTATTACAAGATATCTTCTGCAATGGTAAATTATTATTATTACTTTTTTGCTAATGAGATTCAAATGTTTGCTTGGATTTTAATGACTCTCTACAGCTCATGACTTGTCATTATTTGCTGAGGTCAGTCAACACCCATCCTCCCATTTAGGCATGGTGATACAAAATAAATTATTGTGATCAAAATTGTTAAATATATTTGAAATAGGTTTTCCCCAATGGAAAGGAATTTGTATTAACTATCTAAAACATGATTGCAGTGAAATTTTGATTAATCATACTAATTTAACAACACAAGGAAAGATATACAATTTTCAACATCAATCTATTTTGCTATGTATTACTTCAATAAAATACATAATTCAAACTTGTTTTCACCATACAAGGCTGAATTATTTTTACCTCATTTATCTTGGAGTAGAATTATCTACTGTTCTAAAAATGATTAGTATTTTTAAAAGTAAATTATCGCTCTTATACAGTGGCTCCCAAAGAGTGCTCCATGGAACCCATGGTATCCGAGAACAGTGCTAAGGGGATCTGCGGATTAATTTTTATAATGGATTCATTGATTTAAAAAAAACAATCCATTTTGGATATAAATAATTGCAAAACTTAATTAATTGACTATGCGTTTAGTTCATGTGACTTAGATTATCTATCTATGCGACCCCCTTTTGAATATATCTTTACTTTCTGATTGAGCCACCCTAGTTTACATGTTAATCTATTTTTTGCTGTATCATAGTTCAAGTGAAATAGTTATTTCCCTCCCTCATTTTACCTTATTTTGCTTTCACATAGCTGTATATTTCTCAGAACTAGCAACCCTCTCCTGAACACCTGCTATCAGGACTGGCAGTTATTCCACTAGTTTTAGTGTGATTTCAAATGTCTATAAATACAGATTGCAGTTTAGTGCCATGCTATTTCTCACTCGTGCTCAACATTGTAATCCCCACATTTGTTAGGTACAGTGTGCTTGTGTTATTTATATATTAATTAGGGTTAATCAATTTGTTTGTATGTCTTCATGACAATGTGGATACAAATTCTTAATACTGTTAATGGGAGCTTGTCTCCTCATATGTTTAGTCGTGGATACCATAAAGTGAGTGAAATAACAGGCAGTAGCATTGATACTATTATTTTTAATATCCATCATGAATCAGTGGCTAGAAAAAGGTAATTTAAGTAAACAATCAAGTACTACAGAAAGTAACAGTGAAACCGACTTGTAAGTGAATCTCAACGTTTTACATATCCATCTAGAAATGGCAGCTCTAGAACTGTTGAAAGTAGTAAAAAGTGGAAATGTGATTCCTATTTGTCTCTGGGTTTTACGTATACAGGTGATAAAATTGCCCCTTTTGCACTGTGTCTTGTGCAACAAGGTGTTATCAAACAGTTCTACGTTACCTGCCAAATTTCATAGACATCGTGATACTAATCACCCTGAATATAAGAATAAAGATGTTAGTTTTTTCAAGCGTAAACTTGGTCCATTAACAAAATTTCAGAGTCTTATGGTGAAAAGCTCAAAAATTTACAATGAAAACGCTATCGAGGCCTCTAACAGAGTGAGTTATCATATTGCACTTTCAGGAGAAGCCCTTACAATCGCTGAAACTCTAATTAAGCCTTGTGCGATTGAAATGGTAGCTTGTCTGCTTGATGAGCAATCAAAAAAGAAACTTTAAACAATTCAGTTATAATAATACTGTTAAGCATTGTATTCAAGATCTCTCAACAGATATATAAAAAGAAATGGTGTTGTGATTTAAATGTAGTTTTGCTTTTTCATTGCAACTTGACAAATCAACAGACGTGTCAGGGCTAGCAGTATTACTTGTATTGGTGTGTTACTTGTTTCAAAACAAAATTAAGGAGGATTTGTTGCTCTGTAAACCTCTTGAAAGTTATATGACTGAATTTAAAAAAAAGCAATTAATAGTTACGTAAGAGAACACTATATAAGTTGAGAAAAGTGTGTTGATTTGTGCACTGATGGATCCAGAGCAATGATAGGTAAAACGGTGGGAGTTGTGGCATGTATCAAAGTGTTGTCGCCGTCTTGTTCGAATAGTCACTGTGTGCTCTATTGACAAGCGGCGCAAGTCGCCAAAACTATGGAAAGAGACCTAAAAAATGTTTTGGATGATGCTGTAAAGCTTATGAAACACATAAAATCAAGGCCACTTAATGCCAGAATGTTTAAATTACTTTGGTAAGAAATTGGAAACTAAAACACGTCGCTATTTCACACAGAAATAAGATGGCTGCCTAGGGGAAAGGTTCTTGTTAGAGTTTTTGGACTTCGCTCTGAAATTTCTTTTTTTTTTATTGATCACCCATTTGAGCTTTCTCAGTTTAGTGAATACCTCCTGGCTTAAGAAATTGGCTTACTTAGCGGACATTTTTACAAGAATTAATAACCTTTAATATGTCATGTCAAGGAAGGTGTATATGGTATTTACAACAAAGGAAAGAATAGCATTGTTTGATCTTAACTTGAATTTTGGAAAATATGTGTTGAAAAAAGACAGTAAGAATGCTTTCAAACTTTGAATGAGTTGAGAGAAACAGAATCTAGCCCATAAGAAACTATTCATATTAGCATCGTCCAACATTTAAATGGTTTGCAACATACATTTAAGAAATACTTTGCAACTTCTAGAGATGATGATGACTAGGTACAAAATCCATATTGTGCTTCAGAGAAACAGGATGCAATGTATGTGCAAGATTAAGAGTGTATGACTGGACATTGCACCTGACATGAGAATTCAGCTGTCTACAATCTCTCCCACTTTAAAGGACTTTGTAAGATGAAGAAACAACACCATTCTTCACACTACTAACCTATAAAGTAAGTTTGAATGTTTACTTAGTATACTATTGCATTTATTATCTTTGTGTCACTCTGGAAAAATATATTTTAATATACTTTTGAAATTTTGGGTAGCAATCATCCAGACACATCGTATTTTATGCAAACAAGGGTGTGAGGATCCGTGGATATCTTACAAAGCCAAAAGGGATCCACGAACAAAAAAGTTTGGGAACCACTGCTCTAATATTATTCATTTATATGTTCTAGCCTTGAAAACAGAAAATCATACTTAGCTCAAGAATATCTGTCTTATTTTAGTCATTTTCTTATTAGTTACTATTATTTTTTGAAAAATATTTAAAAAATGATGATATGAAACATTTAGGTTGTAGTAGAGCAGTGTGGTCTAACTGGTGGGTGGCCATGCTCACTGAAAATGTGGCGCTTTATTAAGTAGGATAATTAAAAGGAAACCCTTGGTCGCAGATGTGGAATATTTTAATGATTCAAATAAAAATATGTATTTAAAAAGGTCAAAATTACATTTTACTATTCATTTATTTGATTAGTAAAAATATGCATAATATGCATAGTACATTTTTGAGAGAGTGTAGAATTTTTTTTGCCAGTAAAATTTGAAAGATTCTACCAACAAACGATACAATTTACATACAAGTATTGAAAGTAATTGTTTGTAGGTCTGTATTAAGTTGATGAGACTTCTAAATATATCTTTGGCTGGTGGTGCAAAGTGAGGATCAAATTTGGCCCTTGGAATGAACGTTGGACCACCCTGTTGTAGAGTAATGGTATTTGTTAGAATAACACAAGACTATTTCTACCTGTTCATAACTGTCTGGAATCTTCCATCTACAGCAGAGTCATGATTGTTTTGAGAGTGAAAAAGTCTTGCAACAGTTTTAAAAGTTTAAATATTTCTATTTTATTTAAATCAGAAACTATTGTATCTGCACATTTGTGTGTTTTTGATTTTTATTATTATTATGCGTCTTACTACCCGTTCGGGTTATACGCTTTTAAGTACTAATTACGCTAATGGATTAGGAATTAGGAAGGTTGAATTAGAGAGAAGTGAACCCGCATTTGCGTGGAGGGAGAGTGGAAAACTATTAAGGAAAAACCACCCCCAGTTCACCTGACCGAGATTCGAACCTCGATTTTCCCGTCCTCAGCAGTCGAGCTCAACACGACAAGCGCGTTAGCCAACTATGCCACCGAGGTGGGTTGAGTGTGTTTGAATAGATATAAAGAAAAAAGTATTTTTAATGGTGAAAAAAATATCTGTAAAAAAGCCTTAAGTCAAAACTACAGTTGACACATTCCAAAAGTTTGGCTAGCTGCAAATAGTAAGATTTCATCCTTATTTTACTCCCCTCATACGTTTATAAATTCTCCAAGAACTTTGTATTTATTAGCTTGGCTATTAACAGGTATTTGTTTACATAATTGAGAAAAATAAGATTTTTTTAGCACCGCGTCTTACTACCCGTTCATGTTATACACCATGTACTAATTACACTAATGGGTTAGGGATTGTTAAGGTTTAATTTAGAGGAAATGCACGCGCATTTGTGTGTAGGGAGGGTGTAAAACCATTTAGAGAAAACCACCCTCAATACATCCGACTGGGATCTAACTTCAATCTCCCAGTCTCTGGCAGTCTAGTCCAACACGAGAGTAGCACGTTAGACCATGCGGCCACCAAAGCAGGTACTAAGATAAGCCACATTCTTTGGTCTCAATGTAAAAAAAAAATTACCTCACTTTTACGCTCGTCAGCAGCACCCCAACTTTTAACTACATTAAGGATGACTGAATGAGGCAACCACTAACCTTTCAAGGCTTAATCTACATGTAGCTAGAAAACCAGACTAGATAAGCAGATGTTCGGTACACACGGCCACACATTTATTATTATTAGGTAGTCTCTCTTACAACAGGTCCATTCCTTTTGTCAGTAAGCATAGACCACCAACGTGCCCTGTCCTCTGCCTCCTCCTTGAGCTTCCAGAATTTCCTTCTTTCCTTCCACTCATCTAATATTTGAATCCTTCTTCCTTAGCTTCTCTTTCCCTCAACCTTTCCTTCTATGACGTTGTGCAGAAAACAGTTCCTCCTTACGGTGTGTCCAACCCAGTTGGTTTTGTATCAAAGAATCACATCCAAAGTGGTTCTCTCCCCACCCACTCTTCTTAGGAGTTCTTCATTTGTCACTCTGTCTGTCCACATGATATCCTCAAGTCTTCTCCAGCACCACATTTCTAAACTCTCCAAGTATTTCTTTTTCATCTTCTTAAGAGTCCAAGTTTCTGATCCATAAAGCACGGTGCTCCAAATGTTGCATTTCATCAGTTTCTTCCTCAATTCCAAACTCAATCTGCTGATCAGCAGTAACCTCTTCTTGTAGAAAGCTTTCTTGGCCATGGCGATTCACAACCTAATTTCCTTGGTGCAGTAGGAATCTTTTGTTAGCAAACTTTCTAGGTACTTGAATTATGTTTTCCAACTCCTATCCTGAAATTGCCATGTCCCTACAAAGCTTCTCTGATCAGACACTCTCCTTAGAAGTTGAACAAACTGGGTGACAAACAGCATACCTGCCTCACTCCTCTTCCTATCTCTACGTTGTTGGTTTCTCCATTATTAAGCCTACTTTCACTTGCTGTCCCAAGTACAGGTTTGCAATCAGCCTTAAGTCCCTCTAGTTGATGCCAATCTTCTTGAATATTTCCATCAGTTTCTTCCACTTCACTCTATCAAATGCCTTTTGTCAGCGGATGAAACCAATGTAGATTTATTCCTTGACGTCTCAGAAATTATTATTCTCAGCATCCCAATAGCATCTCTGCTTACTTTTCCTTTTCTGAGTCCAAATTGGTCTTCTACCAACACAGCTTATTTTTTCTGTCCCAGTCGCCTGTTGAATATTCTTGCCCCGATTTTCCCCACATAAGAGATGAGTCTGATGGTCATGTGATTTCTACATTTCCTGGCTTGTTTCTTCTTCTTTACAGCCATCAGAGCTACATCTAGGAAGTCCTTGGGCCATTTTCCTGTTTCGTAGGTCATATTTATAAGTTTTGTCAGAGCCATTAAGTCGTTGTTTCCAAGTTCAAAAGATCAGCTGGTAAGTCATCATCTCCAGCAGTTTTTCCCTTCTTTAAATGTTCTTTATAGCTTTTTCTACTTCCCTCTTTAAAATGGCGGGTCCTTTTTCGTCTTCCTCTACCTTGTCTTCTGCTTCAATCTCAAGGTCCTCTGATCAATATTCCTTGCCAGACAGTTTTCATATGTATCTTTCTCAAATCATAAGAATCTCTTCATGATTCCTCACTATCTTCCATTGGTGTTTTCTAATTCTATTGTTCACATACCTTTCTTTTCATTCCCTCCCCATTCCTTTGCTTTCTAGGACACGAGGTCATGCCTTCCTTTTCTTTGTGGCTCTAACCAAAGTATTTGTAAACCAATTTATATTTGTTTATAACACTATAGTTTAGAAAACACTTTGGTTATTCAATAAATAATGATTTATTTCATTAGAGAGATAAATTCTTTGGGGGCTTTTGGCACCAAACTAATATTGTTTGCTTTGTTAAAGTAATCATAAGGATAAAGTGCTGGAAAATATTTCAGCATTGAAAACATATATTCTTTAACTTAGCCTATCATTATTGATTCAATAAAATACAATTTTGAAATTAATAACCATTATTATTTATTATTTTTGTGTGGAAATATATTTTTATTTTAGTGATTTTAATGTAAAGTAACAATTCTCGCCTATTATAAGTATTTAAAGACTGTGGACTAGCATTTTAATAAATCACGATTAATTTAGGGGTTTTATTGCACATGATTGTATAAATGCAGTTGATTGCTCTAGTGACGTAGAGATGAAAAAGACTAAATTGAGAGTATTTGAAGACATATTTGCATGGAGGAAGATTGGGAAACCATTTATGAAAAGCCAACCTTAGTAATCCTTACCGAGATTCTAATCCCTATGCTCCTCCCGTCACTGTCAAATCAGACTAGACAAGCTTGTTGTATGGAATGCATGCCCACCTATGCAGGGTTTACTAAATTAAATTAAAGTTGAAAAGTTAAAATAATATAATCATTGGAGGAATCCATTCTATTTTCTTAAAAGTGAAATTATGTTACAATTTAGAGATATCTGTTATGGAGGACCTAGCCACTTGATGCTTCTTAAAAACAACTAGGAAAACATTCGCTTGTATTTGTGTCAACCTTGCTTCTAATCACCCTCAACAATTGTTTTACTATTTTCAATTCAGTTCCTTTCATAAAGTCACTTTCATTACGACAGCTGAATGCTTGTTGATATAATAGTGTCCATAAAAATTTAGCTCATTCTATTTGTTATTTAAACCTTTCTCTTACTAGTCACAGTTTGAATTTTTGGGAGATTGATGAAAAGTGGTCTCTTTATGTAATGATTGCTCTGACAACACTATAGGGTTGATTGAGCCACGGAGACTTTTGAAACTTCAATTCGTGTCTCATACTACTATTTAATAGGGGCTGGTGTAGACACAACTCTTCTAGTTGAGAGGTCATTAAGGCCCTGCCTACCCTCTCTGGCGGTGTGTTGAGCTTTCAGCTATCAAAATAGATGGTGTTGCTAATGGTATACAAACTGGTGGATTCCAACCATCAGGTTGGTAGAATAACTGGTTTGTTTAAACAATTGGGAGGCTGGCTGACGTGACAAAGGCTGCAGGCAAACTTTTCCTAGAATTGATGAGATAAGAAGTGTAGTGCAGGACAGTAAAGTGTGTAGGCGACCAAGTTGGACTAAACGTGGGGAGATAAAACGTCAAGACACATTAATACTCTCAAGCAGAAAAATTAGCCTATCCATCCCAGCCACCTAGACGCTTCTGTCTGGGGGTTCAAATCCCTGCTGAGGGTATTTTGGGGAGACCTTATTCAATCGTTTCCTTCTACTCTCCCACACAAATGTGAGTACATTACCTTAATTAATTCTGTCTGTTTAGGTATGAACTAATTATGCCAGTAGGTTAGGGATGGATATGTTACAATTTAGAGTAAGTGTACCCGCATTCGCGTGGAGAGAGATTGGAAAAATATTTAGGAAATATAACCCAATCATGGATGAGCCACAATCTCCCAGTCATCGGCAGACAAGTCTATTGCGATAGTGACACCTTAGACCATGTGGCCACCAAAGTGGGATATTACCAATCCTCATGTCTAAAAATAATTTAACGATTAAAATAACATGACTTACCAAATATTTAAAAATTATGTAAGCTAGAGAGGTGGGAGTGAGATTACGTGAGGGAGGGAGGATCTAAAATCATGTAAAAAATCCTTACATAGTTTAAGGATGGCTCCCTTGCAATAAAAACTATGGACCATAGATACAAGGCCTAGCAGCCGGGTCATGTTATTACTGAGCAGAGTAGAAACGAATTCCGGTCATTGCTTTATAGATCACCTTTTTAAAAAAGTCTTTAACTATTCTTTTCAAATAAATATATGGGGAGGGTAGTGATAAATAATACTGTATACTTATTATTCAGAGAAAACATTATTTAAGGTAAAATTAGAGATAGCTCATTTATTTAGATTTTGTCACTAACTATAATAAATGACCTATACGAGAGAGCGTATGTAGCTTACGATTTTATCGTACCATTTATTTGAGTTTATTAGTAAGCAGGTAAAATAAAGAATAACTCAAATATAATGTGTTAAATTTGGCCAATGTTTTTTGATTAATTTTTAAACTTTAAAGGCTAAAGAGGCAATAAAATATTTAAAAGGCAGTTTCATTTCAAAGACTAGAACAATTTTGACTATAAATATGTTTTTTTTATTACCGATATCACCGAGTCATATTACCTGTTCATGTTATACGCATATATGATAATCTAATTGAGTAGTAATGAGGAAGGAAGCATTTGAGAGGTTATCTACCAGCATTTTTATTTTGGGAGATGGGGAAACAATTTAGGAAAAACTACCTTCAGTAGACCTGACTAGGATTTGAACCCCAAGCGCTCCGCTATCAGCAGACCAATTTAACAATGGAGTGATGCCTTAGACCACTCGGCCACCTAAGTGGGTATCTGTTATTTAATACGGTGTTTACAGTTTTTAAACATCTATAGGATTTACACAATTTTCCACAAATAAATGATTTTGGGAATAATTTTTCATCCTATTGGTAGATTTTAACTTAAGTAATATTTCCATAGTGTCAGCCTGCAAGCAGGTTATACCAGTCGAGAGGCTGCTGTATGTTGGTGAAGATAGTGCCAATATTTTCGGGTTGAGATTGCCATTTGATCAGCACAACAAACCCTCCAGCCTGCTATCTCAGTTTTCTAGAATGAAGCACTACTTATTCATTTAAGTAGCTCCTCATTTGTCCTCACGAGGTTGATTTTGGTTCTGTTTCAGACACACTGCTTCGCAGACAGAATTGGAAGCACTGGGGATCGAACCCGGGACTTCGGGACCTGAAGTCAGTAAATCTGACCACTATACCACAGAGGCTGTTGGGTATCAACTACTTACTTACTTACTTTGTGGCATTGGGAACACAAAAGTTCATTAACTTTAATGGTTTTAAATATATTTTACTTATCATCGATGCCATGCCGTAGTCAAAAATGCTAAAGCGCTATGACTGAGCACTGAGTGCAATAATTAATCAGCTCTAGTAACTTTGCTAATTCGATTTCCTGTAAGGTTGAAATTACTTAATACTGTAACAAGATTAGAGTCTAACAGCGGGACCAGCGTGTTCTCGTTGTTGGCCCTTGTGGCTGCGCTCCTTGTTCTCTCTGTCTCCCTCCTTGTCTAGCGAGTAGGCAGCAACCTTCTCGCTTGACTGGGGCATTAGAGGGGCCGAGGGGGTGTGGGGGGAGGACGGAGACACGTCTGGAGGTGTCTGGATCCTTTTTACTCTAGAAATGGAGGATTCCAGACCCTCAGCTGTCACCACCCCTATAAATACATGCTCAGCGGTAGCCTCAGTTTCAGTTTTTGGTTCGCGGCCGATGAGTCCGGGAGTTCCCAGTGTTCGTGTGGCGCGTGCCGGGGTAGTGTGTATGGCACGGGAGTGGACCAGCGAGTCCGGTGTTTGTGTATTGCGGGTCATCGCCGTGTGTCGTGCGAGAGACAAGTGACTTTTGTTATTACTGTAGACTACTCTGTTAATGAACATTTTTGTGACTGTCTTTTAAATATTTGAATAGTTATTAGGTGTTTTATAATAGTAAGTTGTTTATCCAATTTACTTACACATCTGTGTGCTCTATTAGTTTATTAAGTTACAGACTGGTTTAAGACTTTTTTTTATTTTATTACTTGTTTAGTTATAGTTAATTTAGATATACAGTTAATCGGTGTGTGTACGTAGTGATAATTTTAATAATTAAAACCTTGAATATTCCGTGGGCATTTTCATTCGTATTTGGTCGGCAGCGTACCCCAATATCCCTAAAAGAACTCGTGGTTCACGCGTGAACGGCCTGTGACCTTCCCAGGTCACGTGCGCCCCACGTTACAATACTATATACTCATACTATAAGTATGTTACAGTGTTAGTAACATTTACTTTAAGCTAAGAGCTTTTTTATAAAAATTACTTGAAACATCAGAATAATCGCTACATTGTTATATAGAAATATTTATTTGTATCTTAATTTTGATATTATTTATACAGTAAATAAAATAGTATTGCTACTCATCCATTGTACTTAAATTAATAAATACAGATAGCCTAAGCGCCAGTAATATGCATACCATTAAACAAAACTTCCCCTTTACGACAAGCAGTTAAATAATCAATTATATCTTTGAGTTTCTTTGTGCGCCCTTTCTTCCATCGACCCATGCTTCACAAACTTGTTATTCACAAGGATATAAAATAATATTGTGTAAATACTTTTCCACCTCAAAATTTATACAATCCATTGGATCTTGTTCGTAAGCAAAAATAGTCACATTTTATTAATTATATAAAAATAATCATTGTGCGTACTTATTGTTCGGGATTCGATACAATTCTTCTGAAAATAGCGCACAAACTGCGAGAATGCAACAGATTCAAATTAAAAGTAATCACATTTAACAAACTAATAAAGTAAAATTAACATATTCACTCTTTGAGTACCAAAAAATCCGTCCATTAATTTTTTGAAAAATAACTTATTCCAAAGTCAAATCCTAGACCATAAAATAAATATATTAGATAAAAACATACTGAGAACATCTCCAAATTACATTTAGATTCAATTTTATTTAAAATAACCATGTTTGATATGAGCAGGAATGTTTATTTTTACTTATTATAATAGTGGATTAAAAATTCAATGTACAGTAGTTTTCTTATACTCTGAATATTAACACTTATTATTACAACGTGTAATGCTCAAGAATGAGAAAACCCGTGAAAGAATGTAGGATAAGAGTGAAGAATTTTAGATGCTTTACTGCCTCAGGTAAATAAGGGCTAATGTCATAAAACTTTGTGTATGGAGAAGCATGTGGTTTTTTCTTTGAAAATAATGTATCACTAGAGTAATACTCTCATTGAAGTAAGTAGGGACCAACTATATTTATTCACACCGCAGTTAAGATTTTGTGAGTATTTTAGTTTCTGAATATATTAAGATGTTTATATTTAATTACTTAAATTTTTATAATTGGACATTGGCCCTTCTTATCCCAATGCACATGGTATTAATGTTTCTTTGACTCAAGGTCACAGAGATTAGCTTAACCCTCCACTGCTGCCCGGATTCTGATACAGCAGGTTAGCCAACGCTTGCAAAATGATACTAGCTTGTAAATGGGTAATGATGATACTAACGGCACCTATTATCAACTAAGATAACTATTTGTAGAAGGAAAAGTTGTATTTAAAACTATGTATTCTTACTAAGGTGTCGACTTGCAAGTCGTTAGAGCTCAATATCATCATGATTATTGAAGCCAACCAAAATTAAAAAATATGTTTAAAAATAAATATAAATTATTCATTAAATAATGTTATAAAAAAAACACTCTAGCTTAATTGTAAAAATAAAATAAATCTATTAATAATTTTTGTTTTCCCATTTAAAATGCATTGAAATGGTAACATTTTAACGAAAATATTTCGTTAACTATTTTTAGCATGGTTTGAAAATTCCATAAGAATTATGAAAGATGCCCAGATATGTTACTAAAATGAATAAAAAACAACAATGTTGAGTTATTAGATTTTTTTAAACATTTTTTTGTTTATAACCGTGCATTTATGGGTAGGCTCAGCTTTGACCGGGATCTTACGGTGATCTTCAAGGAGAGCAGAGGCAGATGATGAACTGAACATCAAATTTGAACACTTCAGTAAATTAGAAGGTCTAACATTACCGTATTAGACCTTGTTTATCTAGATGAATGGTTATCCAGATTTGTTTTGTAGAGCAGTTTTCGTTTTATTAGAAAAAATATTTTTTTAATAACTTTTTCCTAACTTTTTTGAGTTTTAAGTATGTATGGTATGTAATTCCATTTCAGAAGTTCAAAGATTTATTTAAATTGTGTTATGTTGTATAATAAATACATAAGGATGTACTTTGTTTTATGATGTCTTGTGTTTAAATACTAATACATACTTACCATGATTTTCTAGTATTATATTTTCAAAGTTTTTTAGTGTGAAATCATCTTTTTACTTTCTCTCGACACCTTGGAGATAAAGTATTGTGATCATTAAAAAAAATCGAACTCGAGATTTTGATAAATAGTGACATTACATAAGCTGAAACAAAAAAAGTGATTTTTGCAATGCTGTCTGTCTGTGCCTCGGGCTAGAGCCGAAACTATTTTACCGATTGGGCTATAGCTTTGTATCTGAGGTTTTCATAAGGTCTTCCTCGAGGGGTTTTGGGAATTAAACATCTAACCCAAAAGTTTAAGGGTAATTTACTAAAGGGCAAAAATATATAAAAAAATCGATTTTCTCGAAATTCGCTCAAACAATTTTGATTAAATTTTGAATATAGACGCTGTTTATCATATAAACAATATGGAAACTCATTTTCTTATCAAAATGATTTTGAGGGTACTTTACATAGGTCAAATTTTCAAATTTTCATCATTTCTCCACAACTATTTAAGATACAAAATAACTTATTATTGTAAAATTGTAGTACTATTAAAGATAAAAATCTTTTATTTGAAATATATTTTGTATAGAACCAATAAATCCTAATATATATACATAAACACATATTAATTCAGGTCATTGAAAATGAATATGATTCTTATGCTCTTTGGTAGACAAAGATGTTTCTCTTTTCTTAATTTTTCTGTAACAGTGTTCCCAGTTCCCAATGACATAGATAATGTAAGTAATAAACTAACAGTGTCATTTATGATCTTTGGTGTAGTGTTCTACAACAATGTATATACCTATTATTTCATTTCACAAATCTTATGAGTTTTTAGTAAATGTATATTTTAAGACAAAAGAGAGTCTTTGTGGTGAGTTGTACCATTTATTTTTTCTATAGTATCAACCATCTGGATTTTCGATCATAAAGAATAATCTAAATCCTAATAAGTCCAGATAATCATGGTTTTATTGTACTTCATTTATAATTTGTCCTTCAATGAACAGATAAGACTTGCAAAGGGAACACATATTATTAAAAAACTATAACAAAATAATTCAACCAAATAAAACCTTTGTGTTGAAACTTTCAAATGTTGAGCTTTATGAAATTATAATACAGTATATTTGAAAAACTTTGCTTTAAGGACTATATTTGATGTTTTAAGCCAAACTTCATCCTTAATTGAACACTTTTTACATTATATTTAGGTATGGCAATGAATTGTTATAAAAATGTAAGACGCCTTTATTCATATAATCTTATATTGATAAATAGTTGAGACAATGAAAAATCACATGTATGTGCCCATTATTACAAGTAATGGTTTACTTATTTCTAATTAATAAAGTAAAATCAGATTAAAATTGTTCAACAAAATGTAAAAATAGATTTTTATTTTTCTACAAAAACCTAAATCCTGTTAAAAATGTAAAAATGTATCATTCTCCACAAACCCATTCTTGTCTGATATTAAAAAACTTAATCATTAGTTCAGCAAAATTAGTATTACGAAGGTGGATAGATGTAGCCCTCTTGCAAAAGAAAGTCAAACACTTTTCTAGTCTTGTTCACATCAATTTTTATCAGTGTTCGAGCTTGAGCCAGTTTTAAACCATTATGGCGTTTACACTCTGTAGTAAGAATCCACTTGAAATCTAAATAAGACGCTGGGACAAGACGAACAAGAGAGCACATTTGCCGCTCTGCTGGAGTAAGACGATCATAACCAGGGAGACCTATAATATCCAAAGGTGGTGCACTGCGTCTATAAGTACTAACAGTGCTAGCTTGAAATAATTTATTATTCAGAGGCATGGAATGGTTCTTTAATACAGCTTCTTTGATCGACTGCCAGCAGTATGCAGGATTTGACATGTACATTCGACGCTCTTTTTGTTGGTTTTCTCTGTCTCTCTTCAGTTTCTGATACAATCTGCAACTGTGAAAACAAGTGAGCCCATTCTCACGAAGCTCTTGAAGTCTGAGAATGTACTGTCGGAGTTCCCCGGCATGATGCAAACCTTCCATCAAGTATTCAAAATCCAACCCGGACATAAGTTGCATAAAAATTAAAACACGATCACAGACAGATTTAGTAATGGTATTCTCATAGCGTTGTAGCCATGACAATGTCTTGCGGATTAGAATCAAGCCATGATCGCGAATTATTTGTTTCCTTCGTTTACGATCTTTTAACCGTTGATTATAACTGTTGAAAATAGCAACTTGCAAAGATTGTATCAGTTTACAATCTTCGTCCTCATTTTTATAAATATCTAACTCCATCTGAGACACGGTAGCCTCTGCGTAATTGTCGTACTCAACATCAAAATCCCCCCTTGCGGCGTTGTAGCCTCCCAAAGCTTGGTAGCATTTGCCTGAAGTTGCTGTGTATCTGGGTGGGTCTTCAATATCTATAGGTCGATACTCCCAGTATGGCAACGGTGTTAGCTTTATCAAAGGTTGTAATGATTCACTAAAACTTGGAAGTTCAGGGTTATCTATATATGTAGACGAAAAATGTTTCTCGCATTCTTCTTTGTTTCGTGTTTTTAACTTTCTTGCTATGTCACCCCAGTTACCAAAGCCACATTCTAATAGAGCATCAAGGAACCTGATTTCTTCATAGGCCTTCCAAGTGGAGTCAGCGAACAAAGGGAAATTATTCTTTATGACGATATAGCTATGATTGTTTTTATGAGGAAACCCTTCTGCTCCCTTGGCAAAGCAAGTGATGCAAATGTTGACTTGGTTGCACTCTGCACACCTAATATATGGCTCCTTAAGGACAGAGCCACATTTAAAACACGAAGATGATGTCCTTCCAGACCAGTCTGAAAGAGAACAAGAAGAGGCTGTGTAGCCACATTTAAATATTAACTATTTTTGTAAACTAAAACTGAACATATTTTAATAAATTAGAACAATATACACTACAGTAATTCAAGCAGTCTAGAAAACACCATTTAAAAGGTTGACAGTCACTTTAATAATGACATATAAATGAAATGCTATTTATATTTATTTTGAAATTGCAATCGGATAAAGAGACAAATACCACACATTTTAATTAAGGGCTATATTAGGAAGACACTAATCATTGCCTAATTCATATTACTAATCAGTAAACAATGCATAGGAAATTATTACTTCTATTCTGAAAAATATTTTTCTTTTCTTCTCTGTATTCATTTATTGAAAGTCCTTTGCTTTTTAAGGTAATCATTGAAAACGTACCACCACAGGTTTTTATAACGTTTACTCTATGAACATCAAACATTACCAGATTGAAAAGTAGTTTATTAACCGAAATATTAACATGAACTAAAAAAAACTAAATACATATCAGGCAAGAACATACTATAAACAGAACTACCAACATATACATAAATGAATAAATGTGCACTGAGAGGAGAGGAGGCAAGTGTGTTAAACATGGAAGAATCCTAATAGTGGGTGCAAGAAACAAGGGTGTGAAAGGAGGTAAATGTTGGGAACATGGAGAAAAACATAATCTATGATAGAGATGGGAAAAACAGTTATTATCAGTGAATACAGTGACTGTGATTTTAAAATATTGGTGATTTATGCCAGTGATTTTTCACTGTTAGTATTTAGCTGCTGTCCGAGTAGGCGCGTACAATCGAGTATTGAGTATCGAGTAGGAGTATTTCTGAGTATGGAGTATGTGAGTACTGGGTATTTAATATTTACTCAAATAATCCCATGACATTCGGTTGGCGGTTGGAACTTGAAAGGAGAACTAATTACTTGGAAGTTTGGCGGCTTGCAATGGAATTCGATACTTAAAGACTTAACATAAGCTCTTTCTGTCGGCACTCGGCAGTCGGCACTGACATCGACATTATTGACATACAGCTACCTAATCTCCGGGTTTCGTGTTGCCTGACTAATGTACAGTCAATACAAAAGTATGCGTTTTAAGAAGTTTAATACAATTGAAAAATAGAGAAATAAAATATGTTATTTAGTATTTTATAGTGAAATGTTATGTAATTTGGGCAAAATTAGTGGTCCAACAAACATTATGTTAAACTTGAATACCAATATTAACTTATTTTACGTACTATGAGAAACTCTTGTAATTGTGTAATTTATTTAGTGAT
>CABFOW010004476.1:38246-55806 GCA_902141385.1 Timema californicum
ATTCTCTGGGTGCCTGCTTGAGGCCATACAGTGATTTCTTGAGCTTGCAAACAAGTTCTAAATTATTTGAAAACCCAGGGGGTTGTTGCATGTAGACTTCTTTGGACAAAATTCCATGCAAAAATGCATTCTTCACATCCATCTGACATGCATGTAAATCTTCTTGATTAATGATGGCTATCATTGTTCTCAAAGTAGTAATACGTGCTACTGGGGCATAAGTCTCACTAAAATCGAAACCTTTCTTCTGTTGACAACCTTTAACCACCAACCTTGCCTTATAGCAATCCTTATTGCCATCTTGATCTCTCTTGATGCTGAAGACCCAGCGACAGAAGATAGCTTTCCTAGGTGTCATTTTTCTTGAGGGAATTCATTTCCTCTTTTATAGCTAGCCTCCAGTTCCTCTAATCAGGTCTAACCTAGACATCATTAAAATCTTGAGGCAAATTGTCAAGAAAGCTTTCTGCATTCATATCAAATGCTACATAATCTTGCAAATAGCTTGGTTTTATGCGTGGGCGTGAGCTATGACGAAGTTCACCTTCATCTGATAGTGGAGGCGTTTCTTTGTCCAACTCTTCATGACTGGCTTCACCTGAATGTAGGGTTCCTTCTGATGGAATGGTAACTGTTCCACAAAGTAGTGGTGCTCTCAATGCTGGGGATGTGGCCATATTTTCTCCACTCCAAGTGGCATTTTCATCAAAAAACACATCATATGCCAAAACAATATTTCTCGCCACATCCTATAGCCATTGGGGCAATAGCCGACCATGGTGCACTTTTGGGTACAATTGTTCAGTTTCCCTATAAGTAGCTCATTAGGAATGCATACATAGGCAATACAGCCAAAAACACGCAATTTTGGACGTTGACTATACCAGACCTCAGCAGGAGTTTTACAATCCAAGGCTACTGTTGGGCTTCTATTAACAATATATACTACTGTCATCACAGCTTCTGAACAGAGATCTTTCAAAACATTTGCGCTTAATAACATACACCGCACATGCTCCATTAGTGTTCTATTCATGCGTTCACTTACTCCGTTTTGAGAGGGTGTATATCTGATAGGATATTCAAACTGTATACCTTTGAATTCTAAGTATTTTATCATCTCTGAAGATAAGTATTCCCCACCTCGGTCACACTTGAAACGGCTTATTCTTTCATTAAAGGCAACAGTTGCTAGAGCTTAATACTTCTTAAAACACTCAAATACCTCTGACTTTTCTTTGATCATGTACACATAGGTAAAGTGACTGTAATTGTCAATTAGGGTAAGTATATATTTCTTGCCGTCATATGATGTAGGACTGATTGGACCCATGACATCACTGTGAACAAGCTGCAAGGGGTGCTTAGACCTTGAGCGAGTTTTTACATGAGGCAATTTAGTCATCTTACTTTGGATACAGTGCTCACATGAAGATTTCGGGGTTATAAGTTTTTGTTTACACACACCGTTCATGCCATCAAACATTTCACTAAGAGACTTCAAACTAGTATTACCAATATGCGCCAGTCGTTTATGCCATAGATTTGTACAATCTACCTCAGCAACATTGGCACAGGTATTTTGAACAGAAAATGTCACTAAATACATTTTGGCAGACTCGGATGCAACTGCTACAAGTTTATCATGCTTGAAAATTTTTGCTACACCTTCAAAAATTACCTTGCATCCATTGGAATTCAGTCGTCTGACTGATAAGAGGTTATGTTGTAGACCAGGCACGATAAGAATACTTCCCAGCTTGATCACATTGATTTTTCCATCCATCTCAAAAGACGCACAGAGATCACCAACTTCTGTCGCTTTTAAATTTTCACCTGATTTTGCGAGCTTGATATTCGCAGGACTTGGGAGATTATGAATATTAGTCAGAAGATGACAATAAGTAGCACAGATCATGTGTTCTGAAGCTCCTGAGTCTAGATACTAGGATGTAAACAAAACAGAATCCACTTCCAAGGACGTGTTGGCTGCCAAACTGAACTATGCTTTCTCAACTTTGATGACTTGGGCTTTCTTTTCATTTTCACTCTGTTTCTTCTTAAGTTTACAGCATTCTGAGATCATATGTCCACATTTTTTACAAGATTTGCACTGAAGTTGACTTCGCTGAGTGTTTTGATTAGGCCTAGTTTGTTGATAAAAAGATTGAGACTTTTTATTATGGCTCTGTGTAACTTTCCGATTTGCTTGGGTCATAAAGGAATGTGAGGCTATTAATATGTACCTCCTGAGTTTCACTTGATGGGTCGAACTTTATCAATAAAAGACTTTTACATAAAAGTAACTGGTTAGCTATGCCTTTCTAGCATAGATATTCATAAGGGAAAGCCATATCTCAAATGCAGATTCTTTATCCTTGGCACATTCAAGAACGTTGTCTGAAAGTTTCTGGACTAATTGAGACTTGCATTTTTAATCTTTTTTCTTCCACTCTGCCAGTTCTTTTGTCTTCTTATTCGATATTTCAGAACTATCAGCTTCATTGAAAATCACTTTAGTTCGGTTATCACTTTGAACTACTTTCAGCAAATTGAGTTCATTAAGCAGGGTTTCCATTCTAAACTTACAGTTATTGAAGTTTGAACCATCAAATAATGGAACACAATACTTTTCTTTGTCTGTAATGATGGCTAACAAGGCATCTTCTAGGCTAAATCTTTTAGAAGTTAATGTTAATGTTGATGTTGATGTTGATGTTGATTCTCGATGCACACAGACAATAATAAATGTTCATTCATTTTAAAGGACTCTGGGCTCATAACCTGAAAACATGCCACCACAGATTTTTATAATGTTTACTCTATGGACATCAAACATTACTGGATTGAAAAGTAGTTTATTAACTGAAATATTAGTATAAACTAAAAAAACTAAATACATATCAGGCAAGAACATACTATAAACAGAACTACCAACATATACATAAATAATGAATAAATGTTAAATTGCTATACCAACAATCATAACACTAACTTAAAACTTCTGGGTTAAAGTAGTGGTAGACAATTACTATTATATTTGCTAGTTTCACTAACATTTTACAGGCGCTCAAATGGGTGGTTTATCAGTTCTTGAAGTGACTTTCATATTGGTGCTTTTAAACACAGCCTAAGAAGGTCAGAGCAATCTTTTTTCAGAGGATTAGCATAGTTAATGCCTTAGACCAGTGGTTACCAAACTTTGTGACACATTTAACATGCACTTAATTTGTAGTTTCTGTAAGAATAATTTGTTGCGACTTTGAATCAACCTTTGTAGTATGTGATATTCAATGAACAAACCTTAGCAAATTTATTAGTACACACACATAATATGTTTACAGTAATTCTTAATTATGTAGACTTTTAGCTATGTCAGAAAGGAGAAAATCTTATGCTGGGTTTGTATTTGTGTGACTGACAATTGATCTGGGACAGTGACTTGTGTGAATGGCTTATAGAGTAATGCCTGTAGACTAACCCTAATGTGTCCAGAAACCATTGTCAGTGTCAGACACTCATGTAAACATTCCCCTCCCTGTCTCAAACATTGCAGTTTCCAGCCATATTGTGTCACATTTGGCCAACGACTACATATTTACATCTGGTCACAGGATGAGATTATTAATTCTTTATAATAAATAGGGGGATTGTTAGAATTACCGAACAACTATCAGAAGGCTAGGATGTTTATGTCCTGTAATATTTTTATTCTAAGCTTCAATAAAACGTTTACAGAATATAAAAATGCTATGAGCTTCTCTGATAACAAAACATTTTATACTTAAAATATAATTGCATACGCCTATATTTGGGTTTAGGGCAATTTGGCATATTTGGAAGCATTTTCTAAAATATTTTGTGTAGTTACTATCAAAAATAATATTTCATATTTAATAAAATAATATTGACCAATGAGAAGTTATTTTTGCAATGTCATAACAAATATGTTTTAAAATATTTTTGAGTTATTTCAGGTTCAATCTAGCCAATTTTATGCAAATCGCTATATTTGGAGGCTTATAAAAAAACTCAGGATATAACTCACAGACCTCAAACTTTTTCAAGAAGTAAACACAAATGAAGCCTATACCCCCACAAAAACTTGAAGGTGAATCATTATGTTTTTCAGATTATATTTGGTTCCAAAATTGGGTTTTTGTATAATTTTTTAGCGATTTCCTTGAATGTGAGCTTAAATATGATATGGACATAAAATATAGTATGTTTTATGAATATTATTTTAGTTTTTATTTCATCTTGATATCTTTGAAAACAAGCGAGATATTATAAAGTTTCCACAAACCTCTACAAAGTGCTAAATTGGCCGACAAATCTTAACAAAATGGTTGCTTAAAAAAATTAAACATTTAAAAAGTAAAATAACCTCAATTTCCAAATCATCAAATGTCATAAGACTGTCACAAAAAATTATAAATAAATACATTTTATCAGCAACTACCATTAGGTGATCTGAAATGGATTTACCCACATCCAGCTGGACATGCGCTTTAAACCATGAATGAAGAATGATATTGAGCACAGGACAAATCCTAAATAACTCAGTGGAAGAACATTGAGGCAGTAAGCTAAGGGTCTCAGGTTCAATTTCTGTGTCCAGGTGTAATTTCTCAACTAATTTGAATTAATAAATCTATCTCTACTAGTCATTGACACAGTGTAAAGCAGCATTTAGATTGGTATAGCAAATGGGTTAGCTATTTGTACCACTAACTTGCAAAGCAGCTAATAACCAGATGTAAACCGCATAGGAAAGTTCTTGTATCAGCAATGAGAACAAGAAAATGAATAGTTTCCCAAGCTATTTACTTACCACAATCCTTCCCCCACCACCTGCATTTCTCACTGTCCCCTAAACTACCCTCTGAACTAGCCCAAAGTAAACACTCACTTGTCAGTATAGTCTAACTAGTCGCACATTGCACGTATCATTTTATACTGCTATATTTTTAGTTAGAAATTTTTGTTTATACTGCTTATTTTTTTATTATTCTTGGTTAAAGCTCTGAAATAGTTTTTAGGAAGCTAAGTGTGACTTATAGCTTAATCCGAACTGGTATTGTACTCTAAAAGTTGTGTCAGACCTCTGGATTACCTGTGAAATCATGTTAAGCAATGTTTTGAATCTTTCAAGTGTCAAACGAAGACACAACCTATATTCTTGAGGATCCTCTATAGTGTGTTCCCTCAAAAGCTAAATAAAACACTTTATTCATATTTCACATGTTAATAAACACTTTCTTCCACACATTATGGTCTAAATCCATAACATCATTGCAGAAAAACAACTAAAATATTTTCTCAATACCAATACAACCCATTAAAAGGAAGCATTTAAATTTGGACATGTTAAAAACAAGACAAAACGTGGTCAAAGAGCACATACTGAGAACATTGCCTAAGCACCATATCATATAATAGACTATATTTTACTTAGAATAGCAAGTCATTAAGAATTTAACATTATAGTATTATTATACTCACAAGGAGACAATGAATTGAATTATACTATAATACTTAAATAGATTTGGATTTTATATAATAAAACAATTAGACAACTCATTAAAATTTAGTCCAAATATAAACATTCTAGAGAAACACTTGGTTTCCATTCATGATTCCTATTTTAATAGTGACCAAAGTGACAAAATATGATCTGACAGTGACTTATTGAATTGAGTGAGTCAAGGTTATTAGATATAATAATTATAATCACAATAAACAACACTTTAAGTGTGGTGCTTTCAATGTTTTTAAACATTTAAATATGTAACCAGACAAATTTCATTTGTTTTACAGAATGAGAAAAGAAACATTTCATCTATTACTAAGAAAAATTGAACCTACAATTTTAAAACAAAATACAAACTTTAGAATATGTGTGTCACAAGAAGAAAGTATTAAGTAATGTATTAAACAAATGTCTAGCCAATTAAATGAACTAACTTGTCCATAAAATGTGACAAAAGGTGGAGCAAGCACCTATCGTCTGACACCGACATGGCATATGTCAAGTCACCATGATCACACGCCAATTCTGTGGGTGCTGACTCATATAAAACTGAAGGACATAAAATTGAGGTGTTCCGCAAATTGTTACAAAATATGGCCAAATGTTTTCAAGTGAATTTGAAGTGCTACAAAACTGGCCACTTCTATTAACCAGCCCAGAGGAGGACAGCAACTGTTCAAGTATTCCAGAAGTGATATTATGTAAGTAGCAGTGGGCGTCAATTGAAGTGTTAGTAAAATTATGGCAGCTGTTGTCAATCGTGCCCCATGGATATAACCAAATATATTACTCTGGAATGTCTACTGCTGTTAACCATGCTCCGCATAAAGCAGCAATTATATCACACTTCCGGCTGGCGTTTATAATATTTGGGTTTGCATTTGTATTGATAATTTAATTAATGAATACAACAAATGGTCTCTTAAATGAATTTGAAATATACAAACATACTATTTATTGTAAAACAAACTACACTTTGATTATAACATTATAATAAATGTGTGGGGTTAACAAAAAGTTACTATTAAAACATGTTACATAACAAAACTTCACCAGCTATATATATAACAAAATAACCTTCCTAGAGATCCACGGCTATGTGGCCTCTTTGAAACATACAGTGTCTGCCTACATCCCAAAAACAATAACCGTCCATACCACACACAAACGTGTGGACACTTTCAAATACTTTTAGTGTCTGTTTAAGTGTCTCAGGAGTTTAATTGGTGTCATACCGCCAAATTTCCCCCTCTATATCAAATTATATTCCTACCTACCCAACCAAACAGAGCTCAAGTTGAAAAATCTGTAGATTGCCGTTAACTAAGACAAAATTAGATCTTCGCAGGGACATAGAAGGAGATGGAATACCATACTGTACAAGGTTTTTTTAGAACCGCATCTTAATACCGTTTCAGGTTATACAGGTATGTAGTAATTTCGCTAATGAGTTATGGATGAGGAAGGTTAATTTAGAGGAAGTTTACTAGCATTTGCATGGAAATAGAGTAGAAAACCAGTTTGTAAAAACCAACCTTAGTACACCCAAATGAGATTTGAACCCCAATTTCCCTGTCATGGCAGTCTAGTCTAACACGATAGTGACCCCTTAGAGCATGCGGCCACCAAAGCAGTTCACAGAGGGTTTTATTAGGTTTTTAGATTAAAGCACATGTGCAAGTCATGGAGGAAGGAAATATATTATAATTCAAGCATTTGACCAAAATATAGAGCAAATTAGTAGATATTACTTAAACACTTTTAAGTTTAAAATGAAGAATATAAGTAGCCAACTTGACTCCATTGTAAAATATGTGAGTTTTCTTTATTTCTTTTAAGATAGAAAATTATTTTACAATATAGTTTTGTTATCATTAGAATTATTTTTGGTGTGTGTATAGATAGCCAAAAATATTAAATTTCTCATGCCAGTAATAGGTGATACAAAAGAATTAAAGAATCCTACCAACAATGCGTTCTATTCCCAAAATGAATGAATCTACAACTGGGGTTATAAAATACATTATGGGTTTTAGTGTATTATCATTTTAAGTTTAAATTTTAATGCAATGTAATTGTATTGTGTTGTGTTTACATTGTTTAAGTCATTTGCGAGTTTTCTTAAGTTACCATCATAAGGCGGTAGGCTACATGGGATAGGTTCATGGGTGCATTATTAGTTTTTTTAGCACCATGTCTTAATACCTGCTTAGGTTAAACACATGCTACACTAGTTCAGAGGTCGAGGTGTTTCTGGAGGTGCCTAAGAACAAGGTGGTAAAATTACAGTATTTTCTAAGCCAAGAAAGCCAATAATTGTAATAATTCCATAATGTGCTTATTATGATGTATAACAGTGTTTAGCACTGTGTTATTTTTGGTCATCATAAACCTTCCCAGAATAAGGTGTTCAGTATGTGAGGAATGTTACCTTAAGAAGCACCTTATCATATAATGCACTGTATTTTACTTACTATAGCAAAATAATTCAAAATGTAATACTATCATTATACACACAAGGAAAGGGTAAACCAATGATACTATAATTATATTTACGTGAAATTATTTTATTTTTACAACATTTCCACTACTTAAGTCCAAATGTAAACATATGTTACTAGACGAACATGTGGTTTGATTCATGATACTTTATTATATGATGTCATCTTATAATCAAATTGTTTTCCTAATGTATAGGTGAATGGAATGGTAGCAAGGCTAAATCAAGTCAGCAGAGTGATTACCATAATGAAGGTTTGGCTAAGCTAGATTGGAAAGGAACCTAATGATATACCTACTTATATAACTTAAATACATTATTTAGCCTTAAACTATATCTATATTATTATATATTATAGTGAAATCTACCTTAACGGACATCTCTGAAGAACAGATTCTTTTTTTATAACGACAAAAAAAATTCACTGGCAAACTAACATTGACTCTTACTGTGAAACAACTTCCCAATACCGGACGTAGACACTGCTAGACACACATATTTATGCATAAAAATCTCTTAACAGCAGACAAAAATTGAAAACATCAATTAATTTATAGAAGTTGAATGAAGGCATGACAGGAATGCCATTGTCTCACGCAAAGTGTGAGCAGTATTCCCTTCCTCCTAATTTTCTAAAATAGCCTATGACTATGGTATTTATGTGCTTGTGCAAATATGTAGGCTTACAGTACAAAATAGCTAATGTACTTACATTTTATTTTATTTGTATATTGAACTTCATATAATTCAATCTTGACAGTAAGCTATGTACAATATTTATTCGTAAGTTCATGTATCATAATAAATCCTATGTATATAATACTGCACAATGCAGTGATTAGTGTGTTGTAGTTAATACCCAGAGAATAAGGGTTCATAGTAATTAAAATGTGTTCAAGCACTTCAATTATTTTATCAATATTTTTTATTTCCAAATAATGAGCACTTCTGAGTAACGAAATATTATTTTATCCTGGAAGATGTCCGCTGTTAAGAAATTTCAATGTAGTTTATTTTAATATTCGACTTCTGGTGGGTGTGTTGTGTTGGCTCAGATCTTTACCAGGGTGTCCAGCCAAACTATATTTTTAAATTCCCTGACTTTTCCAGGTCTTCCAGATCCAATTTACTTTTTCCCAGACCACTATTTATCAATATTACGTATATTACGAAAATATTTTTTTAAGATCACAGATTAAATAGTATGTTTTTTTCTAGATACATACACATTCTGAAGTTGTATCACTCAATAAAGGGATTAAATAATTTCTGCTTCCGGGGAAATGGACTATTTTAAGTTAAAAATAGATTTCAGTAAGATTGTATTGAGCTATTAAAAGATTGCCTCAAGCAAGAAAGATTTAAAATAGTTGTGGGACAGAGTCATTCTTAGTTTCTTCTACTTAAAATGTAGGCCTAGTCAAATTTTGCGCATGTGAATAATCATGACTCAACTTTGGCTAAAGACACGTGGCAGAAGGGTGGAAAGACACAAAACTCACTTGTTGACCTTGAGAAGTGATATAAGTCTGCTCAACATGGACAATGTTGTGAAAGTGATTACAGCTAGATATTAACTGGAAGAAAAGTGTTATTTTGACTATTGTGAATCAAAATATGAGGCTTTATATAGATGAAATGTAAAATTTCCAGAAATTTAATAAAATTCCCTGACTTTTCCCTGACCAAGCAAATTCCTTGACAATTCCGTTTTCCAGGTCGCTGGACACCCTGTTTACAACATTCTCAGTTCATTTTTAATGTAACCTTGGTGAGTTTTCTGGGTGTAAAATCGTTAGTAGATGTGCATTACGAGGGCGGGATTCTTTTTTTCTTCTTCTGTCAAAATGAAAAATGTAATGCTCTGTAGTACTTAAACACACAACAACATAAGCAAATTTCTAATTATAACAAAACAAATGTTGTGAAAAATTCTAAAGCATTAAAAATTTATAGAAAACTCAAACAACTTAATAGCTATTTTGAAGCATAGTCCTATTTAGTTCTATTCTACTAGGCTGTAGTAATCCTTCAATTCCTTCCGAGGAAATTATTCAAAAAATAATAGTTAATTGGAATTTTTATTTATTCGCACTTAAAAGGTTAGGTTAAACTTTTTTTTGTTAAAAACATTATAAAAATTGTGTATAAAAAAATCAAACACTTAAATATTTACTACAGAGCTAAGATTTTTGAAAATCTGCTCATGTGTGATTGAGGTGTGTGACAATATACTTCTAGTTGTTTTGTTAGTAGATGTTCAAAGTTTTTTAATCAAGATAATTGAACAATAATTAGTACTCATCCACAAGAATTATATTTGAAACAAATTAAGAAAACTGTAGTAGGTCTAAGTTAGTAAACGATTAATTCATATTGATAAATACATCAAAACACCATGGGGCTATAACCTAAGGTGTCTGAACTATTCTAGGAAAGATGCATTGACCCAAGGAACTTTTTCTCAAAAATATTTGTTTATCAAAACACACAGTTATCATATTATTATGGTTTTGGTGTTGCGAAGGATTCAGCTGTGCTGTGAGTGGATTAGTCAATTTTTATCGATATTTAAGTGATATTTGTTATTGGAAGTTATTTAAGCATGGGGACTGTTTTATATTGTTGGACTAGGGGTTGAGGAATGTTGAGAGATACTTCTTAAGATTTAAAGGTCTCTGTAGATGATTCAAAGTTTTACAAACGAAATTGGTTTTTAAACACATCAATCAACAGGTTTATGTGGACTGACATTTACGCAACAAATCAAATTGGGGTGTTCCACACAATGCTACAAGATATGGTGGGACATTATTGGGTGAATTAGGTGAGTTTTCTAATATATTTTTATCGAATTATTTAGAATTTTATTTTAAAATATTTGTTATGTTAATCTATAATCAGAAAGTTGCTTAAGTTGTGTGCATAAATACTAGAAGATATCAAATTTCTGATAATTTGACACAGAAAAGAAGTAATCAATCACATCCTTGGCTCATATTATCGTGAAAAGATTAATTATTTACCAGAAATTTGTTTATTGTGAAAAAGAGCAAAGTGTGGTTGCTGCGGAAGATTAGTGCATAGTATTAGACTTTATAATATACTTAAAGCTTCGGTCATACAATTCTACAGATTTCTTAACAATATTAATTGTTATTGTGTCACTTAGGTGAATAGTTTTGAATAATTCACTATAAAGGCCATGACACAAACTTCATATACATAGGTCTGTAGTCTGTGTTCCTGGTCCATAAGAAATTCTACTTGCGATTACAGAGTCAATATCTGTAATCACGTGACTGTTTCAACCAATGGGATAGTAAGAGACTAATTCCAATCAAAAAATTTAAAATAAAATCTTCTGCATCAAGGAGCGAGCGCCAAGCAGTCAGCGGATCATACAAGGATTAAAGAGACTAAAACAACTTTGTTGAGAAAACCTCCAGTATCTACTAAAATGTAGGTTAAGTACAATCACAAGAAATATAATATTTATAGCTCAATTTTAACTATCCAACTTAAAATAAATAAGTGTTTGCAATAGGCTTAAAATGCAAAACAGATGTACTAGTATTTTGGATTAAAACAAAGGCACTTTTAATAATAGGCTGTAGAAACTACAAAAGCAAACCCAATATTTTTGAAAGCTTGGATGTTTAAATTTTTAGAAAAATATTTTTGAAATAGCTCTACGTGTTCCCATATTTTCATTTTGTATATGTTTCCATAACGACAGCTCCTCTCACTGCCATTCGTTATTTTTTTTCAATGCGAATGTACTTATTTACTCGGCTGTGATCGGTAGTCCGTATAAACAAGTCCATAGAAAGTTAAAGTTGAGCAACTTCTACGGAGTAAGGACTTACGGATAAGGACTTTGTTGCCATAGCAATCTGATAATGTGATATCGATTTCTTACAGACCACGGATCTACGGATACGAGTCTGTGTCGGGGCCTTAACAAAGTTTTTATATCTTGAATTTTGTATCATTCTTCGTATTTTTGTGAGTGTAATGTTAGTATAAATTTTGTAACTTTCGGGTTTTCCAAGAGAGAAAGAATCGTCTTAAACATATTGTTTTTAGTTTCAACCCTACTCAGATTATAGGCTATTCACGATTTTTATGAACACATTTTTTCTAGAGATTTATGACCTTATAATATGTATATGCTACTTAAAACAAAATTTAATACCTTTAGGAAACTGTAAATCTGCAGCATCTTCTTCTATGAGATCTGTTGGAGTCATATTTGACATTTTCCTATTTTAACACCAAAACATTAAGGTCTACAACAAAAAATTAAACAGTATGTAAATAACACAAAAGCACAGATAGAATGAGAGACCACGTTACATTAAAGTGAGTACACAAAGCGCACTATCGGCTATGTGCGCCAGTACTGGTGGCGCGACTCATTATGACTTCGTATTTCGTAAGTTCTTGGAGGGAAAACCTAGCACGCGTGAAGAGCTCGTAACTAAACACATCAAACTGTGAAAAGTATTGGTGTTAGAGGAATGAGTTTCATAACAAAATAAAGTTCAGTTCATGATGATCATTCCGTACACTTATACTACCCATCTATTTCAATTAGGAAAATACTTTTACACAGAGAAAAAATATGTCTGCAATAAAAACCTCATTATATTTTTACATTATAAAACAATTTTTTAAAGAAAACTAATTGGAATATTGGAATTTTAATAATATCCTCATGTCTCGTTAGTTTTTTTTATACAGAATTCTGAAAAAACTACAGTGGTTATTCAAGTAGTTTACGAGAAACGGTGAATATATTTTAGGATTTTCAAGTGTTTGATCGTGGTAGGTGTTATGAATGTTAGGAAATGTGTTGAGAAGTTATTGGCTATACCGGGTCATATAATGTAGCCGTGAAGGTTACATTGGGTGTGAAAAATATGGGTATTATGAGTAAGGAACGTGAAGTTGAACAGTATTCGTTTACAGAGTATCAAATAGGAATATATCACAATTTATTATAGTGCTTGTATCTTGTATAATGTAATTTTGAGTCAGTCTTAAGAACAAATCAGTAGCAACGAGGTGTGAAAATAATTCACTTACATGTTGTTTTATTGTGTTTCACATGGGCGTTTTTCTAGTGAACGAAATTATCCTTAATGGTGGATAGGTAGGAAGATGCTTCTGTTCGTATTAGTGAATCAATTCCCAAGTTTAATATTGAACCTTTCGATCCATATAAGTCCAACCGGAAAGTTTACTTAAAAAGATTAAAAAATAAGCTTAGGATTTTCAATGTACCAGAAGATAAGCAGACTTTATATATTTTATTAGACGCCATTGGTGAACAGGCATATGAAAGGTTATGTGATCTGTGTGAGCCAAGTTAACCATAGTCTAACACATTGAAACAACTTACAAATATTTTGACTAAATCTTTTCAGCTATAACCGAACTCACTGGCAAAAAGGGTTTGGTTTCAAAACAGGCTGCAAAATGAAGAAGAATTACCAGCCGATTTTGCATCTGAATTTAAAAAAACTTACGTGTTATTGTAACTTTCCAACAAATGGTTTGGTGACGCCCTTTGTACTCAATTTGTGCATGTATTGCGTTCTCAAGATCTGAAGTTGAAACTAATGGAGCTTCCCACGGTTAATTTTTGGTCTGCTGTTGAGTATGCTAGTTATTACTCTAGTTTACGTCTTTCGGTCTCACAAGAGGATATTTGTATTACAATTGTCAATGTAGTTCAGAATAAAGTTCAAAAACAAAGACTACTTAAATCCAGTAAAGAAACAATACATGGCATACATTGTACTTTTACAAATCATGATTCTGCTAACTGTTGGTATCGAAACGCTTCTTGCCGTATTTGTGGGGTTAAAGACCTTATTAGTCCTGCATGTGAAAAGAAGTTAACCGGTAACACAAGAAGTACTTATCCAGATAAGAAATTGAGTTACTCTAAAATGAATGGGGCTTTTTACCAGGATGGTCCGAGGATTAACTATCTGATGGAGAAAGTATCAATTTAAATGAAACTTGTGGCGTGTTCTCAGATATTTTTCATATTAAAAATTCATGGCACTGCTAATAGCGGAGGGGGTAAATATTGCTTTTCAAATTGATACCAGGGCACATGTAACATTAATAAATGAAACCATCTTTAAGAGCAAGTTTCCAAATAAAGAAATTTTACCCACTACATTAAAATTGCTTACCTACACCGGCACACACACACCGTTGTTGGGTAAAGCTAACGTTCTAGTTAATGGAAACCAATTGGATTTATAATTAGCAAATGTGGATTTTGTCACCATAGTGTGGCTTGAGGGGTTACGAACCATTAAGTTAAATTTATCAGAACTTTTAGGAACTGTAAATGTGATCGATAAGCCTCTGAAAACTCCCGACAAAAATGAAAATCTACAGGGTCTCTTAGTACAATTTGAGAATGTTTTAAGTAAAGGAGTAGGCAAAGTCAAAGGAGCGGTGGCTCAAATTCGACTTAAACCGGACTCTGTTCCAGTGTACAGGAGACATCGCAATGTGGCCTACTCTCTTGTTCCTAAGATGGAAGCAGAATTGGCTCGCTTGGGAAAAAAAGGGTGGGGGGGGGGGCATTTTATCCAAAGTTACCCATGCAGACTACGCTACTCCGGTGGTCCCTGTAATGAATAGTGACGGAACGATCAGAATTTGTGGTGATTTTTAGACATCCATCAACCCTCAACTCATTATCGAAGACTACCCCATTCCGAACATCGAAGGTATTCTTGCAAATATAGGAAATTGTTCATTTTATTGGAAATTAAATATTAGCCAGGCTTTCAATCATATTGAATTTAAGGCGTATGATCGCAAGTACTTAACAACTAAGATTATAAAGGGTCTCTATCAGTATAATGGACTTCCATATTGCAAAGAACAATTGAGGTGATTTTGAAAGATATTAAAGAAGTTCAAGTTATTTATGATGACATCTGTGTTAGCTTTTAAACTGAATCTCAACATTATCAGTTGCTCAGGTCAGTGTTTCAGAGGCTGGAAGATTATAACATCGGAGTTTATGTGGACAAGTGTACCTTCCTAAAACCCTTCATTAAGTACTGTGAATTTATCATAAGCAAGGAGGGTATCCACAAATGCCCTGAAAACGTGGACACAATTTTGAAAATAAAGCTACCAACTTCAGTAACAGAATAAAATCTTTTTGGGGGCAGTAAATTTCTATGGTAAATGGTACCAAACCACAGTACTTCAACCCATCCACTTTACAATCTTTTAAAATCGGCAGCGGATTTTAATTTCAATGAATTTTGTGTCAAATATGTTTAACACATTAAGGAAAACATGGCATCTGACAAGGTACTTAACCACTTTGACACGAAGAAAAATATATACTCTCTACTGATGCCAGCGCTTACGGTTTAGGGGCAGTATTGTCCTATCACATGAGTGATGGCACTGAAAGGCCAATCGCCTTTGCTAGTAGGACCTTGAGCCCGGGGGAACAAAAGTGGAGTCAAGTAGAAAAGAAGCATTTGCTATTATATTTAGTGTAAAAAAGTTTTTTGCCTATCTCTTTGGCCGTCGATTTGTCTTAATAACGGACCATCATCCGTTACTCTTCATCTTTGGCTCATAGAAGTGTACCACCACCCAACCCTATCCTTGGTGATGGGATAATTTAGGTGTAACAATACATACATAAATCTAAATATATAAGAATAAGTTTAAATAACAATGATTTAATGAATGTGAAACTGCACATGATACATAAAACATCATAGGTACACAATCTCAATGAATATGGTCTATAGCCTTTACTGTGTCAAGAAAGATATTTGACTAGTCAAAGAACACAGTTTTAAAGGCATGAAGTGCATGAAGGTCAAACTTGACCTCATTAGGAGGCGAGGCACAATCCGTTAGCTTAGCCTGTTAGCAGGGTACAAGGTACAGACGTACGTATCGGGGTATGGGGCAGATTCAAGTTCTGTTTCCTAGCGCAACAACGGTACTACAGCAAAGGAAAATCCATAGAGGAAAAGCAAGATGAAAATTAATGGTAAAATAATTAAGTCTAAGAGTGGTGCCAGAGGGGTGGAAGCGGCCCACAGGTTGAACATCCTAACAGGAGTTCACCATAAACAGAAAAATTATATATATATATTACCGTGGGCCGTGCCGGAGGGGCAAAGGTGGTCCACAGGTTGAACACCCCAACTGGAGTTCAATATAAACAGATATACCTAACTAGGCATCATTCCCAGGCCCTCTAATTCTATCAGAACTATCGTTTCCCCAGCAAGCTACCACTGAAATAGTTAAATGGTCATACAGTTTATGACATGGGATACACTCCCATTTTACGCCGCTGTCCCGAGGACTCAGCAGGGAGCTGGCGTGAAGCGCAAAATCATAATATTTAAACTAAACTAATGGCAATAGACTTTACATAACAAAGTCGGCCGATCCTCAGAATATATATTCCCTAAACACCTAATCATAAGTATTCCTTAAACACCTAATAACTATTATTTACTAAAAATCTAACAATTATTCCTAGGCCTAGACAAAACGTAGGTTAGTCTCTATTCCTCCTTTGAACCATAGCCGTCCATGTTACTTCCTCCGGTCGAGCTGACCCCTCGTGAACAGCATGGCCACCACTGTGCAGATGCTTAGTTATTTCGATGTGCGATGTCCGTCTCGTAGACTATCGGCGATAGCAATCATATCGTTGCCAAGCTATCCCCGGAGTTATATAGCGGTAGAAGCGAAGCATGCCGGGATGGAAGAAAGTGAAGGGTGGGGGTGACACTCTACGAAGTTCTGGAAGGTCAGGTCCACCTAGTGGACTGTCTAAGAGACGACTTCAGTCTTTCCGGAAACTCTGGCCAGTCGAGTGCAAAATTATTGAGTGACATGGTCCCGTCACTATTCCAATGGCGTCTAATCCGATGGGGCCGGGATTCTACCATGAAGTCACCATGATGTTGGTATGTAACACAGATTGTTATGTATTACAGGACTAATATGTAGATAATACGTGTGTTTATTTACCCATGTTTAGTTGCTTCAACCCTTTTTTATATCCCAAAAGGGCCGGACAGGTTTAGCCCGTTACAAAAGGGTCTTCTGGTTCTGTCTGCTCTACGATTCCAGAAGTCTTCTATTTTTCTTTAAGCATTCAATTATGACATTCAATATCGACAAGGTGCAGAGCATGGGAACGCAGACTATTAGTCACGTTTACCTCTACAAGACCAACCAGCTGAATTTGACAGGAATTTGGAAGATTTTAGTTTATGCCAAATCAATGCATTACTAGTTACTGCCAATGAAATAATTAAAAGATTGAACAAGGAAAATAAAGCTGCAGAACCACCGGCCTTCCAAGTTGGGTCCCTCTCCCGTATCCAACTTACCTCTAGCTCGAGACCGAGAAACGAGAGCAAGTTCCAACACGTACCGACCAATTGGTCACACCGTGTGGTTCGCAAAAATTTAGGAACGGGTTGTCGCGTTTC